>BMAV01001447.1:168832-193200 GCA_019973955.1 Trichonephila inaurata madagascariensis | reverse complement strand
CCCCCCCCCCCCCCCCCCCCCCCCCCCCCCCCCCCCCCCCCCCCCAAGATTCTCCATTGAGACCAGTATTGATCGATATTTATCCATTACAGAGAGGAGTAAAAGGAATACAGCTTATTAGCTCTGCCTCTTGAACTTCATACAATCACAAGAATCAAAGGTTAAAAGATTTTTGCTTCCCGAAATTTGTATGTAAGAGGCCTGTTTGCAGGAAAACCTTCTGTTCGAATCCCACTCATTTCTATGTACAGAAGAGCCTGCTTAACAGGTCGTAGTGCCTGTCAACAATGGAACAGGGAGGAATGGGAAACTGTTCGATTCACTGCTAAATCCAAATTTAGTTAAGCTTTTAATCCTTCAAATCCCTTCACCTGGAAAGAATATTATGCATTTCAAGAAAGAGATCATATTGAACTCCCAGATTGGATAGCTTGAGTCGGCATCACTTGGGTGTGCGCATATACTTTAATGGCTTTGACAGAGGTTGAGCGACTGCTGTAGTATATAGGGATGGAATTTTGGAGTTTTTATCAAGAGTGCTGTTGGCTCTAATTTAATTTTTATTGATGACAAAGCTCTCCACAAAGGGTTCAACTGAACATCGAAATTCTAAATCGTGATTTCGCCGGATGACCAGTCACTTCTCCGAACCTTAAATTTGTAAAGAATGTCTGAAAAATCATGTATTATAAATGTGTAAAAGAATAAAAGAAATGTATTCGCGTTTAATTAGTGAACGAATTATAGTATTCGGATATTTAACCCTTTATCTACCGACGGTACTTATAAGTACCACTCAATTTAAAATTACGTAGAATAACCATTTTTACGAATACTCTGACGATACTTAGCAAGAATATTTTTTTTTTAAATCCACTCTTCCAATATATACGAAGCACGGGTTCTACGATGAGTATTTTAGTGGAGAAGGCGAATAGTTTTAGAGCAGAAATTGCGTTTTCAGCGGATTATAGCGGAAAAAATAATTAATGTCAAAAGATAAGTGTTGCATTTTTTTGTATGTTGATGAAAACCTGAGAAAACGATTTGACTATTTTAAGTCTGTATAATTAATTTTACAGTTGAATATCTCTCTCTTTAGTTAATTAATTAAATGTAAAGGATTAAACTTTCCAAAGTTGAGTATTTTGTTTATGTATATCCCTTAATTTTCACTGTAGTGATTAAAAAAAAAACATTGCAGTAAATCATAATGCGGTTGATAAAGGGTTAAAGAAAGGTCAGTGTAAGCTGGACGCAGAAGAATATGTGGACAGTAGAGTATATACACTTTCTTACAGGGGCTCCTTACTCAATTACCCCTCTTATTCTAAAATGCACGTTGACAAGAGAAAGCGACAAAGGGTAATCTGTATCGTAAAAATTAGAAATATGTTGCTCTTTGGAGGAATAACCTTCAAATCCCCCATATGTATATGGACATATACATATAGAATACATATGTACTTAATATAACCACAGACAAAAAATAAACTGAAAAATACCAAGAAAACGAGCAGATCAAGAAATGCTCTAAATATAATACATGTATTCTAAGCCAACGGTACTTACACTGTAGTCCGCGGGATCTCTGATGTAACGTTGAGACTTTCTTCTTTTATAGACTCGAAAAGGCCTCGTGGGAAAATTGAAAGGTGTGCCATACTAGACTAGATTACTAAATAGTCCCCAATGAAGAAACTCTACCAGAACTTGTATTTTGACCAAGAATGTTAAGACGAAGAGGGATGTTCAAAATCTTTGGGGTCCACGATGTCATCCTGATACATAAAGGGAGGCCATGGCGATCGAAAGTTTAAGAACCGTTTTTTAAGCGATATCAAAAGAACAAAGCATAAGTTTCTATTAACAATTTCTTGAATAGAGTCAAATTATATGATCTTTGAAAAATAGCTCATTTTTTTTTATTTATCATTTATTTCATATGGATTTACATGGATACAGTTGTTTAGTTAATGATTATTTTATGTTTAAAAGGAATATTATCGAATTAATAATTAATGGAAGGTTGATTAGTTAAAGAAAAAATTTTAAGTTGGAAAATTCCTCTTTCAGTTAAACTGTCTTGAGAAGCTATCAGACGAGATATAGTTGCAAGACTTTTACACTATTCAAAGAATCTGATGAGTTATAAAAGCTTACAAACCATTTATTTGCAACAGATTTAAATGATTGTCAGAAACAAACTCTCTTTTATTTACGTTATGGTGTGAGATAATTTAAAAAATTACTGGTGATATAGGTTTGTTTGTATAATAATACAAGCGAACGGGTTAAATAAATTAAGAATTAATATCAATTTTTTTTTGCTGAAATAAATAAATACTTCATAAAAAAAAAACTTATCTTTTTAAAGAGCGTTGCATTTTAAAGTAATTATATGTTTTTACAGCATATTTTGATGAAAGTTACCTTGCAAAACGTCAACACTTTCATCTTAAATGATCTTTTTTTTTAAGATTGAGCACGGCGTGTGACCTCGTCTTGTCTGAAATAGCCTCGTAGAATACACTTTTTGATTGTCATGTTTTTATTATCTTTCCATTTCTTAAAACTTACATCCTTATTGTAGTAATTCAATTCCTACTATTAGTTCACACACTCTATATATTAATTTATCTTCGTGGAATTTTCAAACGTTAATGAAATACATTTTAAAGCACTCAATTGAGCTGAAATACATGATAATTTTGGATGGCAATACAATAATAATTATAACTAATAAAAATTAATTGATTAAAACTAATTATTCAAAGAATTACAAATACAGCCACATTGGCATCATTTTTGGCGACTTAGCGACCCTTTTGGTGACTTGTGTCAAAACTTGAAAATGTTTTTTTCTCACATTTTAAAGCACTCGTTTGAGCTGTAATTTTATAAACACTATTGTTTTGGGTAAAAAATACGATAATTTAATTATAATTAATTAAAATTAATTGATTGAAACGAATTATTTAAAGAATTACACATACCGCCACGTTGGTTTCATTTTTAGCGACTTGGGTCAAAACTTTAAAAGATTTTTTTTTTCACGTTTTAAAGCATTCAGTTGAACTGAAATTTTATATGCACGATTGTTTTGGATGACAATATGATACTTTAATGATAATTAATAAAAATTATTTACCATTTAATGTTGTGATTTTGTCCTATGTATATACGTATTTATATTAATTATAACTATTTAATAAAAAGTAGCTAAAATAAAATTTTCTTTGTTAATCTAAGTAGGAACTGACTTAAATTTTTTTTTATATTAGTTGTTTTTAAGTTACAATTCATTTTTCTCTCTCTCGCTATCCATGTTAAGATTTTTAGGGGATGAATAGTATCAAATTTTTCATTGAAGTATCAAAACTGCAGAAGTTAATAAAACTCTATTACAAAGCTCAATTTCTGAAAAGGCTGTACAATTAAAGTTATGCAAAATAAGATTTCACTAAAGAAGAAATAAAACTGTACTGAAATTTATTTAATATTTAATAGATGTGGGTTTAACAGGAACAATAAATGATGAATCCTTTTCATGACTTCTACTATGTTCTAATGAATACAAATATTTTATATCTTCTCTTGATCTATTAATATTTTAGAAGTATTTTTCAATTTCTAGTTCATTAACTCCCTATATATATCTTCTTCAAATTTTCAATAGTTAATAAAATACTTTCTGTTCATCCATTCAAGTTCAACTACATTTTTTAAAACTTTTAGTGGATGACACTTGATGTTAATACAGTTTTTTCAAATAATAATTCGTTAAACTTAATTAATGAATAAATAGTAGAGCAAACAAAAAAATAATAGTTCAACACCATATATAGAAAGCAAAATTGCTATTTGTGTCCCTGTAGTTCAATGGATAGCATGTCGGACGTATTCTAAAGATCGTGAGTTCGAATCCATCCCACCTGGGATGGCCTAATTTCTGAGAATGTGATTTCATGTTTACTATACTATTTTTGTTTAAATAACTAAATTTAATAAATGAATAAATATTAACGCGCGCGGCCAAAAATAATAATCCCACACCAAATATAGAAATGAAAATGGAATATTGCAAGGAAAATCGCTTTCTATTTTGTCACTTAATATCGAGATTCTGTCATATGTATGCATACATACATACATACATATATATATATATATATATATATATTGCAACTATTTTTTTTATTTGCCATTTGATTCTCTCAGTAGAATACTTATTTCTGAGAATTTCTATAAGAACTCTTTATCTAATACAGTGATGAAAAATATTATAATTTTACGTAAGATGAGTAATATTGATTTGAAAAGATGTTTCTTGGCTAATTTTAGAATATTTGCAAGCTATTTCTTTTTATGGCACTTTGTTGGCAATTTTGGCAAAGCCTTAAGTCGTTATAATCTGTTCCTGAATATTAGTGACCGTATGAAGGTAATATAGATCCGCAGTTCATAAAAATAAGCCTGTCAAAGTAATAATATGCTTAGTAAAAATAAAGTTTCTCTGTGTGAGATTTTACTTGTTGAGATACTTATTTGAAAAGAATACTTAACGGCATTCAAAATTTATGTGACGTAAAGATAAAATGCAACAGATGTTTTGATTTGTGAAATTTCACAAAAGACATTTTCTTCTTTAAAAAAAAATAAACAAAATACTCAAGACATTCTTTTAGCCTTACCTGATTCATCCAGATGATGCTTTAATCCTTTGCCTGGGACGCCCGAACTCAGTTCGGGCACCGTAAATGCGCCAATTTTGGAATGCCCGAGCTGAGTTCGGGCAAACAAAAATTGGTCTTTCAATTTCATGTAGCCCGAACTGAGTTCGTGTAATGCATAATATGTATTTTACCATTTTTCCAATACATGGTGATACTTCCCCGTAAAGAGCTCGGTAATTTAGCGCCGTTTGTCGGATTTCTGTATATAATTTTGTTCCTATATACCTCTCTGTAAGAGATTTGTGAAATTCAAAGGATTTTGAGGGACATGGAATTCATGACAGTTGATATAAATAATAATATTGTCGTGTATTGGTTTATTATATTTATCTTCAAAATTATGTCATAAGATTTATTTTTCTATAATTTAACCAAAAATTATTGTAATTCATTAGCATTTCCAATACATGCGAAAATATTAAAATAAAATGTCGCTTAAAAATGTTTTTTTTTTTAAATAATCTTTTTACAGCATTTTGGCGATGATAGCAAACAAAATTAAATAGAATTTTTTTGTTCCATTTTTGGCACGTTTTTCTTAAATATATTACACAGACAACAAGGGGTTAATCGGACATTTGGATGAGATAGCGATTCATGAAGTATTTCTTACCTGGTCGTCACGTTACCCAGACAATGGACTGGTCAGGTGTTCTTTTAAAATTAAAAACGAATGGTTTATTCACTAATAAGATAATTTTATAGTTAGTAACATTTGCCATTAAAGTTAAATATTAAACGCATGAATTTTGCATTTAATCAAAAATCATTTTACCTTATCTTCTGTGAACATGATTTAAGAAGAACCTAGAACATATGCTTTCTAGAACATATGTTTATATGTAAGATAAAAGTATGTATCTTATTCAAAACATATAAAAAAATTCGTCTGATTTATGCCCTCTTATTTCTTTCCCCTCAAAAAAAAAATACAAATCCACCCCATCCCAAAGCCAAAGCGAGAAAACACTCTCAACCCTTTTATCTCTGTCCAACACTTCTTCTTTAAAAGGACACCTGTTTTGCTTTCATATAGCAATAAATAACCATCAAAAAGTGACCCTGCAGCTAATAAGAAAGTCTTTTACCCCCTCCTCCCCTTCCAACTTTCGTTACGTCACGACGATTGGCAACAATAGCAAAAAAAAAGTTGCCCAGCTATGCCAGCGCCACCTCGTTACCAGGTAAGGAGAAAGGAAACCATTCATTTTCGAACGCGAATTCATTGGTGAAACAGCTACGCATTTAGAATTCTCGAATTCGACTTTCGGTTTTTTAAACCCCACGTTATGCCGACCATCAGGAGTAAAAAGCCACATTTTACGGATTGATAATCGACCTGTGACGACATGGGAGACACTTGAAAGGTTGTGTTGACATATTAGTGCGAAATTTTGTGTTTTCTATAGCGGTTTTGTGCGCGAACTAATCATGGAACTGACTAGGTATTGGTGTGTTGGCCTATTTCTGCTATTCAGACTGGTTTCGGTGAGTAGTGTTTTTTCTTTTCTTTTTTTTTCTTTTTTCCCTTTTATCTTTCATACGTTCTGGACTAGCATCACGCATCTGGAACTAAGACGTTGTTTGACACATGGTTTGGACATGACTTGATATTTAATGTCCAGTATTGTTATGTGCCGCGGCATACTAGATATCACTTTTTTTTCCCGCTAAAAAGATGTGCAAGAATAAATAAAAGTTGAAGGAAAGGAAGACGTCGAAGTTGTGTTTGTTTTTAAATCCAGAAGTTATTCTTGATGCTTTGAAGTTCTACCAATAAAACCAAGGAAATACTTAATGATAAAGGTACTTCCTGAATGCTGTTTTGGAAGCATCTTGTCGTGTATATTTAGCAATTTAGAACGAAAATGTGCTGTCTTACGATATTAATGAAACTTAATTTCGTAATTTAAGATTCAATTAATATTTTCTCTAGCCATTTCTGTCATTGAAACTTATTATTTTCTGATGTGAGATACATCTTTTATCATGCTGGCTTTTAATGTCCGTAAACTTATGTATAAAATTATAAAAAAAAAACACCTTGGAACACCTTACAAATCTGTATTCGATGTCATATTATCCATAAGGTTAATTTGGATAAGACCCTAAGAAACATCAGCGATTTAACTGCTGTAAACTCTTACTTCCTGAATTTGCTTACACAACTCGATTAGAAAGCAATGGAAGAAGCCCGAAATCTCTAGATGTTCGCTGTCTACCAAGGATTGTTTGATGGAATATAGAAAAAACATCAATAGTTTTTTAATTTATGGCTAATTAATTGTTATTCGAAATACTACTAAACCTGCATCTGTGTCCGTGGAACGATTTCATCATTGATTAATCCTTCAAGAACGTACTTCATGTCCCTGTCACTGTTAGTTGTCCGTGACAAATAGCGCATTAGGATCAAATAATTAATTATGGCTGTTAATAGTTTTGGTTTACGATACGATGTGGTCCCATGGACTGTTATTCAATTAGCTATGAATTATCCTTGTAAATTAACTTAATATTCTAAGCCAATCGTAGAATATAGTGAAATAAGCTGCAAAAATATTTTTAATTGTTCCTTTGGAAAAATCAGTATTTTATTCAAAATATCAGAAATATTTCAACAGCATTATAATACTAATAAATACATGAGCTGTGTATGCACATTTCTTCGTTCTGTACCTAAAAATTTTTTTAAAAAGGAACTGTTATGATTTGCTTATGGAATGGTATTTTTGGATATTTTGCTTGTTTCACACAATTGCCTGAGATTTTTAGTGTCGATTCATGATCAACGCAAAACGAATAATACACTTGCCTACGTATCTAACTCTAATACGCTTGCCACTTAACAAACATATGATAATTAAACGCTTGGGGTGTAAACTTTCCTCAAAATATCGCGCAGATACTGATATGCTTAAATTCTACCTAAATTGAAATACAAAATGTAAATATTTAATTGATTTATTCTAACACGATATTCTTATTTCGATTTAATTTATACAAATTTTTAAGTTATGCCCTTACGTATTCCTTAAAATTCGTTCGTTCGTTCAATTCTGTGAATAATTTTATTACTTTTATTCGAATATTTGAGAAACCTTGAAACATTTGTTAAAATAATAGATTTTACGAATTCATAGACCAAGAACTTTTGCCTTCAAATACTTTATTCGCTGAAATTTCACTTATATCATGTGAATTCCGATTCTTGCAAAACGAAGACGTACACAAAATCGTTGTGAATTCGAAACTAACGCATACTTTTATTACTTAAATATTCAACGGAATAGTTTTATTACGTTTAATACAATTAAATTTAATGTACTTTTTTTTTAGTAACGCTGATTTGTCGCCTGTTGCATTATTCAATACGTCAAAATTGCTGCATCTTATCAAATAAATAAATAAATTCTTTTAAAAGTTATTAATTATTTATTGGCTGATCAATAAAGTCAGTTCTGTTTTGTCTCTGCAACAGGAATATAAAATAAAATTTAAAAAAAATCCTAACTGTGAGATCAACGTCACACATTTTTGAAATATTAAAATAAACAGTAAAAAATATTATCAAAACACACAATTCGATTTGGTTTATCAAAATCTGTAACTCAACATCTCTACCTGCAAATGTTTATTTTTATAAGTGAAAAAATAAATATAATTTTTCTGTATATCCGTTCAGTGTTATTGAATATGAATTTTAAAAGCCACCACAGATTTATTTTCTCTATAAATGCTTTAATTCGATAAATATCTCAATTATTCCATACTTAACTATTTTTCACGTTTTTTTTTATTAATTAGTTAATTTTACTAAAATTTATTTGAATTTTTTCGCTCTGTAATATTTTAAAATGATATCTTAGTTTTATATTAAACCCGAGTTATGTTTAATTGCATTTTATTGTTTCCAAATCTAAAAGAAAAAGTAAATTTCTGATGCGATAATGGAACTAAAGAAATCTGATGATAAGATTTATTTATTTTTTTGTTAGGTTATAATATATTTCTTAGAAATACATTTTCAGAAGCGTTTTTCTTCATGTAAAATATTCAAAGTCCTTTAAATATTTGAATATTTTAGTTCTATAAAATATTTTTAGAATGTTGTAAATTTCCTTTGGTAAAATTAATAAATGCTATTATTCAAAAAATTTCATTTACAAAAATTCCTGATTTTGCCTTAAGAGTTCTTTTTTTCTAAGACCTGTTAAATACAAAATTACAGGGAAAACAATTTAAAAATTTGTGATAATATTATAACGTTATAGTTAATATACTATTGATACGTATTTCCCACAAATTTATAAATTAATATATATTTCAGCTCACATAAACGTGAATCCTTCTTTTCAACATTTTTTTGAAATAACGCACTTTTAAGTAATAGGATAGATTGTTTGCATTTTTAATGATACTTTGTGTTTTTAATGATTATAAGGATTTTAATCATCTTTTCACTTTTTCTTATTGCAATGTATTATAGGATTTTAATGTAATAATGTGAAATGAATTCAGTAATGTTAATACTTAAAAGCAAAGTATATATTAGATAAAAGTATAACAAAACTACAAATAATAAAGTCTACATTTTTATTTGCGTGGCAACAATTTTAAAGGAAAGATATATTTCAATAAAAAATTTTTATCATTTTCCCTATACTTTATTAATAATTTTTTTCTTTAAAAAATTCATTTTGTCCAAAATTACAAATGATGAACGATACACACATATGTATATATATAGGTAAAAAAAAATATTTTTAACAGAAAAACAATTACCCAAGATTTAAAATACTGTTTAAGGATTCGTAATGGCAGTTATTACATGCTGTTTATATATAAATAAAATTAAAATATATGTTACAGCTAAATAAGTTTTACAAATACTCCCACTAAATTTTAGAAGACTGAAATAGAAAAACACGTCGGTAAATTTAAAAGAAAAACATTTAATCTACTCTTTCTTCAAAGCTCTTGTAATCGAGTATTTATTATTTACAAAAACCAAAAACTAACAATCCTCAGAAAGTTTTAAACAAAAATTATTGTGAACTTTTTTGTATACACGAAAAAAAAAGACTAATTTCGATTTGGGAGAATGTACACTTTCAAAGGGTTAAACAGCAAAAGAGCAAAATTTTTATTCGAAATGTTTGTAGCTGCGGCAATTGAGGCATTGACCTAGCAGAAATTGAATAGAAAAGCTAAACAAAATCGACACGCAAATAAAAACAAGACCTACTACAAGTCTTTCTCAAATGTGTGGGAAACGTTCTCTTCGCATTTGACCTAAAACTTACACTGCCGACCCCGCGTTGAAAGCCTCCATTTTTTTTTTTTTCTTCTTTTTACCTTTTTTTCTTATCTTTTCATCAATACCTTTTTCTGTGCTGAAAAGACAGTAAAGTTATTTAGTGAAATAGGTGGTGAAGGAACAAGGCTATTACCAATAAAAGGTTCACTTGTTAAACTATTTCTTGTTTTGTTAATGGCTCTAAGCTGTATAAAAGAATTTTTCTTTTTGCTTTCGTATTATTAGTTAATAAAGCTTTTGAACGTTTTTGATCCGGTATTCGTGAGATATATAGTTAGAATGTTGGAATTTTAATTATGAAAGTTGTAAGGTGACATGCTACTATGAAAGATAGTAATAATAATTAATTTTTTCTTTCGTTCTTTCTGAGAATTTAATTGTTGAGGGTTATAATTTTATTTTTTTAGTGTTTTTTTTATTTGACTGCAAAGACAGATTCGCTTTCACTGCTCTTATTTTTGATCGACAAAGAAATCGAATCATTTCTAGGTAATTAGAAAATTCTTTTGAAATGATCAACACAGAAGCAAGCAATCATAAACAATTGAAATAAAATAGGTGTCTTTTGAAAGTTATTTATATTCCGAATTTTTAATAACAGTTAATAAGTATACGAGAAAGAAAGTCATATACAATGAATGCTGATATGAATTATTAATTTCTCATTTTTTACAAAAATGTATAAAATATGTATAGTATAATTCATTGCCATTATATAGTACTTTTGGTGTTATTTATTAATGATTTTTAGTTTAAATTATTTATTTTTATCTTAATTTTCAAATATTTTTCACTAATGAGATTTTGGAGAATTCTTTTTTGATGTTTATAGAATTGTTTTTGATAAAAAAAAATATTTTATGGTTGCAATAAATAAAATGTTTGAAAATATAATTTAAAAAAATTTGATAATTATATACCTTAAAACTTTTTTAGATTTCAATTTATTTTCATTTATTAACGATTATGAAATGTTTCTTTATTTATATTTTAATCAGTATTTTTTTAAGAAAAGTATTTATTCGTTTGCATCTAAGATCATATAAGACGATTTTCGATATGACTGGTAATTGATTTTTAAACAAAAATAATTTCACTTACAAATTTCATAGAAACTTTATGACATTTAAATTAACTTAAAGGCATAATATAAGTAATATTTTTTATAAGGTATTCATCAAAAGTTGCAAAGAAATTAATTATTCAATTGGAAATAATTTTTTTCCAGTATATTTGTGATTTTTTTTTCAAAAGAATTCAGTTTTCTTTAGCAAACGAATTTTTTAGTTTAAGTTTTTAACAAGCATTTTTCCTCAAATCCTAAAAACAGGTTTTTTTTCTCGTTGAAATATTTTATTCGTCTGCGTGTATATGATTCAATTCTGAATGTGATTTACGAATTTCACGCCGTAATTTCTGAAAATAAAATTGTTTTTGTAGCTTTTGTCTATTGTTTCATGGCATGACTTGCATTCTTTGCTGAAATCTGAAAAAAGGAAAACCTATTGCAACAGCAACATCGTTTCTTGCAGCGATGTGACTGTGCAATATTTTATTTCTAAATAAGTGATGTTATAAATTTTTTTCAAAATTCGAAGTATATGACTTAAAGTAAATGTAAAAATCTCTTATTTGAATGTTAAAATATGTTTTTTTCGACAAGAATCACTTAAAAATGAGACATTAGATTTTATATAACATTAGTTTAAATAAAATTATTTCTTTAGATCACATGAATTGTGTGTGTGTGTGTGTGCATGTTTTCCATTTTTATTCTTTTTTTATCAATTTGTTTTTATATTTCTATTTTATGTTAATGGAATTTTAGTTATTAGAAAGAGAAATTAATTAATTAATTTTTTGTTCTATATTTGTATTTTGAATTGAGATTTTCTAAAGAATACCCCAGACAGTCTCTTTCATTAAATAGTTATTATACTGAGAAAATACATTCATTAGAAAATATTGCATTTTATAGTTTTATCCATTATTATTTGAACCCATATTTCTTCACGATCCATTTTTTCTCAAATATTTATATTTTATAAATTTCACATCTTGGTTTTATTTAACTAGAGTATCTATATTTAATTGGTAGCAAAAAAAAATGGAATGACATTTTTTGCGAGAATTCCATTTTTAGAATGTTAAAAATAAAATAACAGATGGGAAAAACCACGTAAATGCATAATTATTAATACCTTTATCACAATTTAGTGTTATATTTAATAATTATAAACGGGTTCAATAAATTGATCATTAAATTCCTTGAATTTATTTCTTATTTTTTAACTTTGTTGAATGTCTTCCGACTATAAAAATTAAGCATTTCGTAAAAATTCAAATAGAAAAATAAACTAAAGTTGCTTAAATATCAGCTTTGAATAATAAAAGTATGATGAAAATTTTTAAAAACTTAATTTTTTGTGTTCGAAAGAACATACAAAAGATTAATAATTTCTCCTGATAAGCAATGCTACTAAACATATTCTGCATTTTAAACATTGTAGATTATTAGTAAAGATTTCCAACGTTTATACAGCAAAGAAAAGTTAAAAGAACCGGTTATTAATTAACCCTTGCAGGAACGTGATAATTTTCTAATAACTCATTCATCCATTGTTTAGTTTCTAAGCTGATAAAAATTTAAAAACTCTTTCTAGACTAATAAAAATACAAACTATTAATGCTCCATATCTCACTGTTAGTATAGCCTGGAGCTCCGAAATGTGCATAAATCTTCATCTGAGTTTGTTCGTGAACTGTGGCATAATATGAAGTCACGATCTAAATCATTGATTCATATATTGCTCAATGCTGTAGATGATCTTATCTGATCGTATTGATGTACGACTTCAGCTTTTGTTCGTGAGGTTTTCAATCATAATTTTATTGATTATTGCACTCAAGACATTCCTGGGTGATGTATAGTGCTTACAGGATGCCTTGTCAACATTTTTGTAAGGTCTTGATAGTGGAAGAAAGGGGAATTAACTATGATAGAAGAGTTTTCTATTGTTAACTCTCGATTTCTTTTTCATATATATATATATATATATGTATGTCGTTATTTTTGTTATAATAATATTTAATTATTCAAATATTCTCAAATTAACCCAAGAGTGGTCGCGTGGGGCACAGAGTCACCCCAGGCTCACGAAATCTTTAATTCTGGAAAAACAGTTTATTTGTTACCAATGACCTTGTCAGTATCCTTTTATATGACAGTCTTCATGTAAACTAAAATGTATTTGTTACTTATCTCCTTCTTTTATGGGAATGGCAAACTTTTTTTTTTAATCTTTAGGTACTTGGGGTGACTGAGTTCCCCAAGCGACCACTTTTGTTCTAAGATATTTTCTATGAACCGGCTACGTTTTACCCCTGTAAATGAGGGGTAAAACTTAGTGGTTTCGACAGCTGTGTTGTATTATATTTTGACTTCGCTATTCTGTAGAGAACAGAATTTTTTTTTTTATCATAATCCTAATTTTTATTTGAGTTTATCCATTTTTTCTGGTATAAAATGCGTTTCGAACTTTTTCGCCTGCACTGTAAAGCTAAATGAACTATTCCTTTAGTGTTAAAATAAAAGAATAAGTATTTATGAATTATTTTGGTAGTTTAAAAATGCTATATTTTAAACAGAAATATGAATTATAATGTTGCAAATTTTTATAAAAATCGAGACATTTTTCTGTTTGAAAATGTACTTCAATTTTAGTGTAGGTTTTCATACATTTGGTAAAGACAGCCTCTTTAATTGTTTAATTTCAAGCCCTTAGGCCAGGGGTGACGAACCTTTATGGATCAACGTGCCATTTTTTCTAAAGAAATGTTTAATGAGGTATAGACGTGCCGTCAAATAATTTGTGGTTATTGGGAACATAAAAAAACTAAATACTAATAACTCAAAACTCTTTATTCACTACGAAAAAATACATAATAGTAAACGTTTTAGTTATACGTGTAATTCAAATTAAGGTAACATTAGTGTGATTTCTGTAGTTTCAGATTAAATAGCAAGTAACTTATAATAGGATTGTAAGATGTTACTTTTAGTAGATTGCATGTTGAATTAGAGTCATCTGTGAAACAGTTTCTAAGCGAGTCTTTAGTGTTATTCATCTCTGAAAATAATGACTCGCAGGCATGGGTAGATGAAAATGTGGTTATAATAGCATGTGTCAGCTTCTTCAAACAGTTAAATATGTCTCGAATCGAATTCCATGTTTCCGTACTTTCATTACTGGCATTTTTACTACATATCAATTCCAACTTTTTCCTTGTTTCAATAAATTTTTGAATCCATATTGAACTATACAGAAAATCAATCAGTTGCATATCAAATTCTTCAATTTCCAACCGGTAGAAATTGGACAAGTTTAGTTTATTAAATAAAGTAACATTAAGGTGCATAATAAACTTGAACGTTTCCGATAATTATTTGAACAGAGAACATCTCGCTGAAAATTTCTTGATTGAAGAATCAATTACGGAAATAAATTCTTCCATAGCTTTTTTTTCGTCTGGTTTCTTACATATATCTAAATTTTTGATATTTTTTTCACGTTTGGGAAGTACTTGTGGTTTTCTCGTAATGATATCATTTTTGAAAACATGCAGTTCATCGTCAAAAGCGCAAATGAGATCCCTCATGAGGATCACTTCGTAGTGAACTTTGTTGTTTTTGACTAAAATGTAAACTATTATGATCATTGGCATGCTCAAGATATTGTGACACGTGCCATCAGTGGCACGCGTGCCACTGGTTAGCCATCCCTGCCTTAGGCACCTTTTATTTTTCAAGGACAATACATTGAAAACTACCCAATCTTTCAAGAAAAATATGAATTTAAAACTTTTTCAAAAAATCTAAATGATGTCTTTATTTGCAAAATTTTTCCATTGTGGTTCGTAGGAAACCATCTTAAAAGATACATTTAGAACAGTAGTAATTTTGTCTAGTTGGAGAATGAACAACAATTTGCATTGAAAGGCATATAATTAACATTGTTGCATTTGAATTGCGTGATGTAGTTTAAAAATAAATTATGATAATTAGTGGGATAATATAATTGCAATTTATACGCGTGTAAGAGTTTTATTGAGATTTAAAGATGTAATTGGCACATAAATATGAACTCGTGAATAGCAACGATGGAAAAGTACTGCGTTTTAAAGCAATAAAATTTAAATAAAAAGCATTTAATTTCTCTTGCACGTGAAATATTTTTATTGTGTAATTATGTCAAATCTAATTATCATTACATCATTATATTTAAAATAATTACTATTGTGTGATAATCTTTGAAATATCTGCTTTTAACATCTGAATAACCTCTAAATATGCGATAATTAATAAAAAAATTCACTGTGTTTGCTTTAACTGACTGTTAATTAAGAAGTGGACTTTTTTTTTACAAACGAACAGCTTAAAAGAATACATTGTTTCTAAGTTAATGTTGAATATAAGAATGTCTTATTATTGAATGTGTGCATGATTAATGCAAGTTTGTTTCTTTTGATATTTATATATATAATATCTCAAGAATAAATAAATATTACTTACAATGAAAATATTTGCAGGAAGGTAAAGGACTCTTTATCGACATAGGGCAATCATTACTCAAAAACGATTCGAATTTTTTTAAGAAAAAAAAATAACTTTTTTTAAACATTTGGTAGTAACCAATTACTTAATTCAAATAAATTTGTTTGCGGAGGCTGAATTACGATTAAACATTTGTTTATCTTGTGATTTTAGTAAAAAAAAAATAATTTCCATGAAAACAATTGTCTGCCAGTAAATCCCAATAAGCATTACATTTCGAAAATTTTAAAAATGATACAATGTATTAGTATATGTGATTTTAATTACCGTAAGATCCGGCGTATAAAAAATTATAATCTGACATTTTTTTTTAAGATTAGATTAAAATATTGAAGAGAGCTAGTATAATGGAATAATCTCAAATATTTTGAAGCTAGAAATTTTTTTTGATTTCTGACCTCACGTCAAGTCTTCTAATAAAATTATCTAAATTCCTTTTTGTGTATCATAATTTTAAGATGAGAATAATTTTTTATAGTAATATCACAAAGTCAGATTCAAAATCTCAGGAAGTACTATTCGTTTTGACATCTATGTTCGTATAAAAGAAGTATTTGACAATTTTACCGCGGAAAAATATCATATTACTATCACTATTCGAAGTCTGTACATTTTTACTATTTACTTAGCTATGTACTCAGTTTTCATTCAGAATGTATGTATCTATTTTCATTGTATATGCGATTATTTTTCATTTTTCAAAAAAAAAAAAAAAAAAAAAAATTAATTATTTTTTTATCTTAAAAATATTATTGGTTAGTTTAATAGTATCACAGTTACTTTTTAAACATAATTTGTTAAATTTATTTTCTTCAAATGTTTTATTTACCTTTTATTTTTATCTTCTAATTTACGCTGAAGAAACAAAAATCGTCTGAAAACTAATTTAGAATATAAGAAAATGCTATTTTAATTTTTATCTCAAGTTTTTGGGAGAAAATTTCAATAACAGCATTTAAAGCAGTAAAAATTGTTATTATTTATTTTATCTATGAATTTGAGTAACATTATGACTTTATTTTCTTAACTTTATGTAAAATATGAATTTTTTTTTTGTATTGATTTAGCTTGCTTACAGAAATTAGCTCTGCATTTTGTACATGAAAAAATTCCTTATGATAGAAACGAATACAATTAAGTTTAGAGTCCTTATATTTATAAAAAGTACTAAATTCCTAAACTGAACTGAAAAATATTCCATATCGAACGATTTTTGTTGCTAGTGATGTAATTATGTATTTTTTCAACCTAAAAAGTTTTTTTGTACATGCATATGGTTTATTTTCTGTCTTCTTAAAGTTTATTTTAAGTTTTTAAAAAGTTACCAGCTATACAAAAGCTTATAAGGAGTAATTTATTCAAATTTAAAAGAATAAAAAAAATTAATTTCCCGCCGTAGAACTTTTAACATATTGTGTTATGTAAAATCAAGAATAAAAACCAAGTAACAATTAAACGTGTAATTTCATAACCTTTAAATCCTGCCTGCACTATTAGCATATAAAAAGATAGAAAACACACGCACTATTAAAAATTCCACCCAAAGCCATAATTCAATCTTTTGTTGGCTCTCGAAGAACAGCCTTAGCGCCGAGAGTTGATAAAATCTGTCAGAAAAATATAAAGTGTTGCTCTCAAAACTCTACTTTTATCTGACTTGAACTTGGCGCTCACAACTGACTGACCAACTGTGACCTTTTCTTTTCATTCATTGAATTCATTTCACTTCACGATTGGAGAATGGTATAAAAGGTACAAAAGGGAGGAGAAAGATAAAAGGCATTCGAAAAATTTCAAGTGGAGGTCAAATCTTGAACAATATTTGTTAGTTGTTTTGTGGATGTATTTTTGTTCTAAATAATTTTAAAATATCGTTGATACAGAATAGAATAATTGCATTTTTAACTGATTGTAAGATTAGTCATTTTAATAAACTTTAAGCGATTTTGGATATTTTTCCTAAGCTTATGTCAAATTTTTCACTAGACCTCTTATGTTAGAAATATATATTATTTTTATGAATAAATGTGATTTTCTTAAAGGAAGTTATTCAAAACTGGTGAAATTAAATTTATGAAATTATTCTTACTAGATTTTTTCTTAAGTGCAAATATTTCCTTTTTATTTAGATTTTTAAAAATGTTAAAAAGTATAGAAACCAAAAAAAAAAAAAAAATGTATATTAAATTCTAAAACTATTGCAAAATAAAAAAAAAAATCCTTAAATACTCCTTTTTTCCACCTGTGTTTTTTTAGAAGCTTTTTTCTTTAATTTTTTTTATCAAATTAAAAAAAAATTTTCAACTATTTATAATTATTTGCACATTGATTATATATATATATATATAGCTCGTAAAAGATATTAAAAATTCTATATTTAGACTGCTGCAAATTTAATGTTGCGATTTTATTTTCGGATTATTATTATTACATTTATTGTGCTATTTTTTTATGTATATTTAAATTGGTTTTGATTATTATTCTAGAGTTATAATTAGAAATAATCTTATTATAACTTGTTTGAATATCTCTTAAATTCTTATTACTTTTTAACTTCAATTATATATATATAATTTTTTTAAAAAACAATTTCTCTTTTTTAATGCATTTTAACCACACAATTATTTTCTTATAATAAAAATTAAAACATCTGAAGGACGAACAATTTTAATTCCATGCAAAACAAAGCAAGGTGTTTAGTATTTCAACCACATTCACATTTATTTTAAATTCATCTGCTTTCTACCATTGAAAACATTCGAATGTTTATAATAACGAACAATGATGATTTTATATCCTTCTGTCAAATAGAACAATTACATTCATTACTAGCAGACGATTCTATATTGCTTTATATTGTTCGAAAAACGCAGCCTGGTTATCAAGTTTTACAAAACGTTTCATTAAGTATTTAATGTTTATTATGAGCTATTATACAAATGGAGAACAAATTCTGTTCATATAATTGTATTAGTAATAAAAGAAACAAATATTCAAATAATACTAGTTAAGTTTTGATTTGCTAGGTAGAATGGAGAAGTCATAATAATTACTGGGCTTCTAAAACTAGTTTTTAGGGCGGCATGTTGTTTGAAACATTCTTATGTAATTAGAATATCTACTATACATTGAATATTAATGTTCTTTTATTTTTTATTCTTGTACGCGTAGTCTTCATTTGTGTAAAAGTGACTGTGACGCAAAAATAGATACTTATATTTAGGATTTAGTTTTACATTTTCATGAAGTGACATGTCTTTTTTTATTAATTTTATGCAAAAATTACTGTAAATTAATTTCGTATTATTATCATACAGAACTGCCATGTATGCAAGTGAAATAAGGGTAAATAAAACTTTGTGAAAAATGTAATTGCGGATATTCTATTGAAGAGTTTTACCTTAAATGTTGCGTTATAAATTGTTTTTAATAACCTTCAATAATTTAAGGCATTTTCGAAAAAGACAAAGTTTACTTCGGCACTAAAATCATGATCACTTTGAAAATTTCTTAGACAGAGTTATGCCTTTCTGATTAATTTTGAAATATAGATTTGATTATTCTAAATAATTAAAAACATCTGTACTAATGGTATGATGTAAAACATTTTAGAATGGATGCATTTCCTATTTTTGAACAGTATTTTAATTTTTAAAAAATGGAAATGGGAGCTTTTCGAAATTTAATATAAATAAAAATAATATTTAAGTTACGTATCACGAAAATTTCTTTAATAATTTCGAAGCTTGATACTCAACAGTTAAATATTAATTGAGAATTCTTTAATAAGTTATTCTTCTAGATTTAACTGCATTAAGTTTTAGACTCAGTGATTGTGTCACGTGACATACCAAAGCTTTATTAGACTGAAAAAAAAAATCTTATGAGAGGAAATATATAATAAATTTTATGGCGAAATTTCTACACCTAATGAAATGTACAGAAGTTAATTATTAAGTTTATGTAAAATATAGCTGAATTTTCAGAAAATTCTGATACTTTAAATGTTTCTTGTTATATAATTAATAATATTCCTAATATCAAAAACATACAAAATTGCAAATTTACAGCCTCTAACCTTGGAAGTGGGTTTTTATTTCTTGTGGGCGATCGTAATGGGCGATAATTCCTTATTCTTATTTTGTGAGTTGTATAATGAATTTATAAAACCTACACTTTTCTGATTATTTATTGTGACCTTCCTTTTATTGTTTTGATTATTCAGCATTATGAGTAAGACGGTGTCCTGTTTACTTTATTTCTCTTCATTTTAAGTAATAATGTTTGTAATTTATTTATTTATTTATTTTATGTTCTTTGAATCAAAAACGTACCTCTTATTCTTTACAATAAATAAGTTTCCTTAATAAATTTGCATATATATAATATAGGGGCGTATAGGCAACTATAGAGGAAGGTTGGCTGTCTTTAAAACTATGTTTACTACTACAATCTTGCTTCCTAAGGCTCTTATTTTTGTCCTGTACTGTCTAGTTATACTTCCTTTTATTGCTTTACCGCTAAAATTGCTTTACTACTATAATCTTACTTCCTAAGACTCTTATTTTTGTCCTGTACTTTCTTGTTATACTTCCTTTTATTGATTTTCTTTATTAAAAGCATTTTTGTGTATATATCAGTCGAACATCTCTATAACTTACCTCTATATTGCGAATTTTTCTATATAGCGAACTTTTTCCTGGAACCTTGAACATTTCACGATTTTCGTATAATAACCTCTCTGTAGCGAAGAGCCTTTTCTATACAACGAACTTTTTCTTTTGTGATTCATTTTTTTTCTCCCTATTTTTAAAGTATTTCTGGACATTTCAAGTTCTTACTTTTAACACATTTCATGGTGGTCATAAATCTTGAACTGGTTTTATTAGAGTTCTAACTCCCTGAGAGTAATAAAATTCTGGGCATTTCATCTAAGAAGTGCAACTTCTAACCCCCATTGCCCAGTTCCCTAGAAACATCTTCAATACCCCCTCACACCCTCACTGGAGTTTTCTAGTGTCCCCATGTCCTTGAACTAGTCTCCGTTCATTTGTAGTGTTGATCAATCATGTTGGTAACTTCATCTCTTGTAGCTCGAAAATGTCAAAACATAAGTGCTTGAGCATCAAAGAACAAAATTTAATTCTTCAGGAAGTGGATAAAGGCGTTAAGAAACTTTCCTTGCAGTTTTTCTTTCTTTCTTTTCTTTTTTTCTGATAGGTAAGATATTTAAAATAAATATAATTAATTTTCAAAATGAAAAGTTACTTTATATATATAGTGTTTAGGAATTTAAAATTTGCTTTATGTGGTTTACAAAGAAAATTGAAAGAAGAACCTCTATATAACGAATTTTCTATATAACGAACTTTTTTTTCGAGATTTAGCGACTTTTATATGGAGGTCCGACTGTTTATATATAATATATAGCTATCGACCTACTATTTCGATTGATCGTAACTCTGAAAACAATATGAAGTTTTCAAGACTCATAGGCTTTGTTGAGAGGCAAAGAAGTATTATTATTATAGAAGCATTTTTCATAAAGAGAAAATATGGCATCCTTTCTTCATTTTTTGCCAAAAAATAACATTTAAATAATTTTTTCTTGAGAAATATTCTTAAAACAATTTAATATGTATATTCTAATTCAACTGAGCAAAATATCAAAAAAGTTAGTCATTTATATGCTTTGTCAAAATCATGCGCCCGAACGTATTCTATCGCGTAAAGAATGCATGGTATTACTAGATATCGAATATTTAAACCATATCCATCTTAATCAACACACCGATGAATATCAAAACAAAACTAATCGATTCGAAAAATTCTAATCTTCCCAACCATCACATCCTTCTTGCATTCCAACATGTTCCGAATGAGGAAGAAAATCTAAAAAGGCGAAAAAACAGAGACAGACCCAAGCCGAAATAAAGGAAGACGCACCTCTAATGAAGCATTGAACAACGAAGAAGAGAAACTGTCATTTCATTTTAACTGTTAAGATGAGGTTGGTAAACTTAAGCTTTCAATGACCCCCTGGCTTCAAGTGAAGAAACATCGACCGGAACTACGGCTCTTTTAAATTAAGATCAACTCCCTTTTTCTTAAAGCAGGAAGATTTCCACTTTCTAATCGCGTGCATTTTTCTGACTGACTGCATCTCTCTCCCACAAAAGATGATCGCCAACAGAGCTTTTTGGCAAACAGATGCCTTCTTTTTCACCTGTTCTATTTAGTATATTGACTTTGCTCAACACTTCCGAATTGGCGGTTATGAGATCCCCGTGCGAAGTTCTTGGAAATCGTTTGCCAATTATGATACGTTGAAAGTGATTTTTGATGATTTTTTTCTCAGATTAGATTGTAAAATATGTACTAATGTTTTCTTATTGTAAGAGGCTTATTGGTGTAAATCCTTCTAATGTTGTCTTTTAAGAGAAATTAAGTGAGTCTAAAGAAACTTTAAATACCTATTTTTCTTGCTTTATCTTCTAATTAATTGATCGTTTACGTCAAAATTAGATTTACCAATTTCTGTTGTTATTGCATTCTGGTATATGTTATTAGAGAATTGCAAAGTTTTAAGAATAGACATCTTTTTAAGCATGCTGTTATTTTTAATTATTTTTATCTGCAGGAAATTTCAATCCCTTTCGTTCTGATTCCAGTTAAAATAAATAATTGAAAAAATCTAGAATGAATTAAAAAATGATGTACAATATTTATTTTATCGTAAATTATATTGTTGTTAACTATTAACACTGACGTTGTTGTTGCTTTTGTTCTGTTTTTGATTAGATCCTATTTTATCCTCCACCTTTATTTTTCGTCAACTTGGCGAATTATTAGAATGGCGAATGTTTTTGAAGAAGAGTATAGATTAATAATAATTATTTGTTTTTGTGCGATACAAACAATAATAAACACAGCTAAGTTCAAAGAATAAAATCAATATTTACTCAATTAAAAATCAATTTTTACAAATCAATAATAACAATTAAATACTTATTTTTACTGATTCAATATTAATTTTGAACTTTTTATTTTTAAATTATACTTTATAATTGCATTATTTTAATAACCTAAAAGTTTATGCACATCAGTGCATATGTTAAACTTGTGATTTAAGGTGCAAAACGTAATTAATGCATTAAAGCAGTCACATGAAATGTTTTAAATAAGACATTGGAAGATAATTGGGTGTTTTTGAGCTACTCCTTTATAATAATAATTGTTTTAAATCAGTTATTTCAATGAGAAGTTAGTAATTTGATTTCAATTAAATACTTCATTAAATGTTTTAAACATACTAAGAGGTTATTTACGTAATTTGTTTTTTTGTAAATTAATTGATTTTTTTTATATGAATTCCTTGTATGATCCAACGCCATTTATCTATACTAATTTTCTGAAACTAAGCTAAAAGTTGTTTTCATGTGCAATCCTTAAACAAAATTTACTATTAAACAATATAATTAGAAAATTAAAATTAAAATAATAAAAAGAAGATAATTATTAAAATTATAATGAGATGTATAAATTATAATAAGATAAAAATAGAAATATTCATATAAAATTAAAACGTTTGGTGAATATTAATCATTACTTAAAATTACTGAGAAATAACTTAATGCTTAATAAACATCAATTATCCGGGAAGTTCCAGGTAATAAAAAAATATCTAAATACATTATCGATAAACCAGTTCTGTTTTAAATTATACTTTAAGATGATAAGATTTTTAAATCGGCTTAAAAGATTGATTGTGATAAGCACCGAAGTTGTTTTTTTTAATGATGTGGATTATTACGTTTGGCATTTTTAAAAATAATTAATATATATATATTTTTTAGAAATAATTTACTTTCTTTTAAATAGTACATCGAGCGCAACGTTTTAAGTCTTAGAATAAAAAGATATGATTTAAATTCTAAATTATTAATGCTAGATAAATATTTATTATTTTTATTCCAAAAGTTTTTTAATGTGTTGCTGTAGCTCTTGCTACTAATGCCACCTGATCGACAATGTCAGATCGAGGCCCACGAAGCTCATCGTGACAAGGGGTTAGTTGTGAACCCAAAAACGTCTTACGACTTCTTGAGGCCCTGGGCCTCTACACAAAAGTAGACCACTACAGAAATGTAGGCCCTACATATGACCCTAAAAAGTAGACAGTATACAATATACCTGGTCAAAAACTCGTATAAACAATAACCCGAAACAAATAAATGTGTATGACTTACAATCGCACAAACCGGCTGGACCGACTTCCATCTTTTGACTGAATGAGTATTGATGGTGTATGGACATGCATAAACGATGGTCATCCCGTGTAACCAGTAGACATATCGTCCGAAATTCCAAGGTCTCGAAGAATACAACCGGAACTAATCTTTGACCGTTGAAATTATTCGAATTCGTGATCTTATGAAGGTTGTTGAGGACGAGACTGGCCTCCTATTGTCGCCGAGGACTTGGACCTAGGCCGAGTTGGCCCCTGCCTTAAGACATCTCTGAGTACGCCTATCGTTAGTCATAGCTTAGAATACCATGCAGGTGGCAGTGCGATTTGGCTTGGTTCTACCCCAATATTGAGAGAGAATACCGCCCCTCAGAGGGTTCACCTTCTTTAGGTGGGTACGGGTGTCACAATCCCGAGGAACCCTAGTGATCTTTTCCTTTTCCCAAGGGG
>BMAV01001447.1:135802-166617 GCA_019973955.1 Trichonephila inaurata madagascariensis | reverse complement strand
TCCAAGACTTCAATTTTATTTTAAGGTATCCGACTACGTTCGAAACTGTGATTTTAAAAAAGAGCATAAATGGATAATTTTCATGGTATTTAGTGTCACTTAGATTAGACTACATGTATAAAATTATTTTAAGGACATGTTGACAAAACAAAATTATTTAAATACAATATTTTGGCAAAAAATTAACTTAGAATAATATTTTTTCAAAATGTTCTCCTTTTTTGTGAAAAATGCTTCTATTATAATAATATTTTTTCTGTATATAGCTCAGACCTCTTTACAGAGGCTCAACTATGGTTTTTGAAAAATTCACATTATTTTCAGAGTTACAACCAATTGAAATAATGATCGGCGTTTTTTTTTCTTAAAATTGCTACCCTCTGCTGTTGTAAAATATGGATAAACCCCACTTCTGAGTTATATATTTCAAAAATTCTAGTTGAGCCTCTGTAGAGAGATCTGAGCTATATGCAGGCAATGTATTATTATAATAGAAGCATTTTTCACAAAATGAGAACATTTTGAAAAAAAATTATTTTAAGTTAATTTCTTGCCAAAGTATTGTATTTAAATAATTTTTTTTTGTCAAAATGTCCTTAAGACAATTGTGTACACGTATTCTAATCTGAGTGACACTAGATATCATGAAAATTATCCATTTATGCACTTTTGCAAAATCACGGTTCCGAACGTATTCGGATACCTTATAAACGAAAGTTATAACTTCAATAAATAATTCTTCAACAGAACAAAAATTTGCTTTTTTTAAATTTATTATTTTCATACTACGCATTTATGTAGCTTTTTCACTGGGGGTCTGTGGGCAAGTTTTGACTATAAAAAAGGGGTCCATGGGTTAAAAATGTCTGCTACTGTAGACCCTTCATGTAGAAGAGGCAGCTGCACGTTAAATCTGTAGAGGCTCACACAACCTCCCATTGATGTGGAAGTTAGGAGAGGGCGGGGGGAAGAGGGAGGGTCAGCTCAGAGGTCATCTTCATCACTTGACCATGGTTCAGAATTACGAGGTCCGTCACCAAACGTCCTCGTGTTGCATTATATGCGACATTAATAAATGCTCATTAGGGGATCTGTTATAGAGGATTAAATTCTTTGAATTCTTTTCTGAGATAGTCGTTTTCGTCTAATACAAACTTTAAAAAAAATTAATATAATACTGTTCTTTGAAACAAATTTTTGAGAGAGTGTTTTAGAAATACTTAGAATTTTAATGCATTATTTTTTGAAGTTTTAAAATATGCCAAAAATTTTGTTTATTTGAAAGTTTTCAGCGTATAAAATAATATTGATAAGATATCGTTTTTTTATTTTTTATTTTTTTTTTTTTTTTAAAAAAAGACGATTAAAGAAATTTATTAATAGTTGACGACGAGAGATAAACCATTTATTTTCTAAATTTCTAAAAGCTTCAAAATTAAAATGAAAAAATCCATAAACAAAAGCAAAAGTTCTATTATTTAAATTTTGTTTTATTTCTTGATTTGTTTCTCCAATACAATACAATGCTTAAAATCGTTTAATCTTTTATTTTTTTTAAAATCATTATCGTTCATTGTTTAACGATTTTACTTTATCAAAAGTTTTAAGAAAATTCTGCATTAAAAAGAGTTGATGATTTGGAACTTCATTATTTAACGTTGGTTTTTCTTTGCATATGGAACGCACATTAAAAAATCCATTATCTTTCAATAAAGTTTCATTTAAGTTCCTTGAAAAGTATTACTTCAAAAAAGGGGTTTATAAAAACACTTAATTTTTTTTTTATCAATTTTCTTCTAATTATTTTTCCTATAGAAATAAGATTTATTATTAAACTTTCCGGAATATATACGCACATTTTTCTTTTTTATTTTCAAGTTTTCGCGAACTAATATTCAAGTCGTTTATTTGTTTTTGATAACTTTATATTTCAAATGAATTTCCAAGAATTTTAATACCCGCATTTTAAATTTCTGTTTACATCCGCAGAAACAAATAGACCGCATAAGAAATAATCTTCAAGGAATATTTCCAATTCAATTGTCTGTTGATTTATTAAAGCATTTTGAAAGTTTAGTGTTTTAAATTCCGAAGATTCGTTCAATTTCTTTTCTATTTACGAGCCAAACAGCTCACGAACCCTTCGTTAAAATTATTTTTTACAACGAGCTTTCGACAATTCGCGAAGGAGCAAACCAGTAGTCAGGGACGTTGTAAGACTTCTTGAGGCCCTGGGCCCCTACATAAATGTATGCCTCACCTAACACCTCAAAAAGCAGACAGCATACGTAGTCAAATACTCGCACAAACCCGAAACGAATAAATATGTATGACTTACAATCGCAAAAGTCAGCTCGCCCGACTGTCGCCTTTTGACTGAATGAGTAATAACGGTATATGGTGGTAAGCCTAGGCCTATAACGAGGCCTAGGGACGACGGTCATCACATGTAGCCAGTTGACATATGATGACCCTAACTCCTAGTCTTTCAGAGAATACAACCGGAAATAATATTTGACCGTTGAAACAATTCGAATTATGATCTTATTTAGGCTTAGTCGAGGACGAGACAAGGCCCCCATCGCGGCCAAGGCCCTGGGCGCAGTTGGCCCATGCCTTTAGACGTCCCTACCAGTAGCTGTCATTTAGCAACTATCAAAACGGGTATAGGAAAGTTGCTACACGTTCAATTTGTTGATGCTTAAAATCCTCCCATTTTTATGGATGGAAATTTGGAATGACGGTACCATATTAGGTGCCGTCTTCGTCAATTAATTGAGGTTTATAATTACCATGTGCTTCGCCAATAGTCGTGTTTTTATCAAGTGCGACGTGAAAAACAAACAGTAATACATCAGCCATTAATAGATGCTGGAGATTAGTCAGCAGAAAGAAATTATCGAACTACATACGATGCCGTTCCAGTATTAACTGTGAACTCTCTTCAATTTTTTCATTTCGAATAATCAGATTTAAAAATTAATGAGATTCTATTGGGTTTTTAATTTTAATTTAACACTTGAAACGAGTGTTTTGAATAATATATCGCAATTCATTTCAACTGTGATATATTGCCGAGGTTCCTGAGTTCCAAGGAACCCTAGGGTTCCTTGGAACTTTCAGGAGTTCCGCAACTGATCACTATTTGCTTATTCAAAGAGACAAAGTTTTAGTAAAATTTTAATTTTTGTAAAAGATAAAATTTTAAAATCAGTTTGCTTGTAAAAATGTGAATAAATATTTTATGAATAAAATAAAATCCAAATTTTGGTAAAAGTCACGTGCTTCAAGCATGAAGGGATAAATCAGAAGGCATGCCAGTGAAGGAGAAGGAACAACTTATCGACTATAAGTCTTAAACTTAACCAGGAACAGCTCCTAAATTTTAGGGTGTAAATTTGCAGAATATGCAGAAGTTTTACTCACGCAGTTCTAAACATTTTAATGCCGTTCTGAACAATGTATTTAAGTCAAAAATATTTCTCAACGTATGTAGCGGCAAGAACAAAATACAGAAACAAATTAAAGCAGAATATGAAATGCGACCGCAAATAATTTCAACAGGCATAGACTTCGATAGTTTGTGTAAAAATAAATACAAATGCATATCACAGTTATTAAATATAATGCAATGGTTGATGACACCTGGGGCATGAATAAATGAGTAAATTACACTAATATATTATGTTAAAAAAATTTAATAAAAGTTACAGTATTTTTAATTGCTGAAGAATTGGAGAACACTTACTAGGAGGATGAAGGATGGCCTGGAAAAGTCTTCTTGAGAAGGCCAAGGCCCACCCTGGGCTCTGTCGAGCCTCTGAAGAAGGATTTTTAGTTGTTTATAACATGCTCTACTTTAAATATTGTAATTATTTAAGGCAGTACTTCTCAAACTTTGAATGCTTGCGACCCAATTTTCAATCCTAATTTCATCGCACCCTCCTTCCATATAATAAAAATATATAGAATGTAATAATAATGTAAACAATATTATGATTGTAACAATAATATACAGCAATATAATGAATGTAACAAAAATATACAACAATATTATAAATGTAACAAAAATGTGCAACAATATTATGTATGTAACAATATATAGAGAATGTAACAATAATGTACAATAATGTATAGAATGTAACAATAATGTACTATAGAATGTAACAATAATGTACTATAGAATGTAACAATAATGTACTATAAAATGTAACAATAATGTACTATGTTTAATAATGCTACAATACGACTCTAATTATAAACCGCGCAAATTAACAAGATAGTATTAAATTTTGTATAAAATTTTGTATATGACAAGCCCATGGAAGTCACTAGTAAGTTTTAAACCTGTTCTTAACTTAGTATTGATAAATTAGTTATCAAATACGTTGTGCAGTACTGACTCATTTATGAGTATATTATATCAATATAAATATATGTCAGAATGCATTTTGTTTCGATACTTTTAGGTAAATTGATAATTTTTTAAAATAATCTTCTATTTTTGACTATTCGAAATGCTCGCGCCCCCCATGTAGGGTTGTCACGCCCCCTTGGGAGCGCGCCCCACAGTTTGAGAAATGCTGATTTAAGGTATTTGCTTCTAAGGTTTTGGATTGGGTTCCCCAGAAAAACATTATAATTTCAAGGGTTCCGTGAGTAGGTAGTTTGAAATATATTGCTTCTCCTTCACAATATAAGATTTTCAACATTTACCCTGAAGCTGTTTTCAACTGGAACACACAAAGTTTTACATCAACTACGAAGTGTTCTTCATCCAAACTCTTGCAAGCAATTTCAGTGAAAGAGGACACACCTTAATCTACATCAAAAGCTCACTGAATAATCTCGTTTATTCCTGACCAACTACAGCGAAGTTTTTTACAAATAAAAATGGCACAAACATTCTTTTTGTGCAATCTCTCTCTCTCTTCAACAATATACTATTCAGGAACAACCTTCTCAGCGGAAAAAAACCCCGAGGGAGCTAAATCTCTCTTTTGGGAAAACAACTGACCTTTCTCATTCTGTGGGAGTTCTTGAAACTCAATTTTTTTTTTCCACTTCGCTAAAAGTATGTCAATTTCCTTAACCATTTGAGAAGTTCTCTTCTTAGGAATGGGGACTTCCATCTGGAAGGTCAAGTTGGTGAAATATTCTTTTCTTATTTCTCTAAATCATTATTTCTGTAAAGTATTTAACAGTTAATAGCTTACTTCCTCTGAAAGAAAGATTTTTATTTAAGGTTCCTTTTTTCTCATTGTTGTTTGTGTCTTGCTGTACCAACAGATCCAGACTTGGATGGCTCATTGTATATCTTTGGTTTCTATAGATGTGTATTTTTCTCCATAATTGGGAGGTTTTAATTATGTATTGTACCTTATAAGAATTAAGGTATGGGTTGTGTGTGGGATTGTGTATTATGCAATATTTAGACCTTGGAAATGAAATTGAAGAATATTGTGAAAGGATTCCCTAGAAATATATAAAATTGAGTATACAAAGTAAGAAAAACCATCATTTTGAATAAGTATGTATAATTTTTTTTCTAAAATATTATAAGGGAGAAAATAAATTACAGGGCATGACCAGTGTGGTTTAGTGTTTTCTAAGTAACTCTGGAAGTTCGGCAGTATGGTTTAAATTTTCAGAAAACCAGAAAAAGTGCTAAAAAGTAATATAACTCTACTATATATATATATATATATATATAAGAAAATCTTGCAAAGCAAAGGTTTTGAGACACTTTAAATATTACCAGAGTTCCTGGAAGGCAGGTACTCACTTTGTTTAATTAAATAATCACCAAATTCTTAGCTTGAAAAATAGAGAAAAAGCACTCCTCATGTTGAGATAAGCTAAATAGATAACAGAAATGGGAAGAAAATGGAAACTCCAACGAAATCTCGTGAAATTATAGATTTACCGTAATGGATTCTCTCGCATTTTGTCCCTTAATTAACCTCTGTGGTTTTCTTATGTTTCATAGAAGAATCTTACCTTATGGGAGCCGTAATTATGCAAATAGTCATTACTACAATTTACTATTTAAACAAATCGGTTGAAAGAATAATGAGGAATAACCCAAGTATACTGCGAAGTATCAATTGATGTATGGCCTACTTTAGATTTGCTATTAGTGATGACTGTTTACTGAGTCACCTATATAGGAAGAAGGAATAATGGTGTACCCATCATTGGTGATTATCTCAATATATAAACAAACGTCTTCCTGCTCTAAACTGTTTTCCTTTGAGTGTTATTGACTGTGCCTTAGGGTATCGTTTTTATCGCTCTTCATTGTATTGAACTGCTCATCTACTTTTAACTGAAGAGTCAGTGACGATCATAGGGTAAAAAAAGTACCAAAAGATGTTAGTAGAGCGATAAGCTTGTAAATTGTGAAATTCTTTGTAGTCTTACAAAGAAATTGATTTGGGGGAAAAGTCCTGTGTAAATCTTCCTTAAAGCTAATAAAGAATCTTTCAAGATAACTCTGTTTCAGTATTTCATTTGAAGGTAAAGTTATGTTAAGTAAACCGCTTCATGAGTATAGACATTCTTGGTATTTTCATTAAGAAGAGGATTACACATATATTGAAACTTCTCTGCTACGTCTGAATTTATTTAAGATTCGGTAAAGTCTGTGAGTCTTAACCCGTTACAATTTTGAGTCACTGTAATAGTTGATGATATTTTTAATTGCTGAAAGCAGAAACGTTTTAAAACAAGGGCTAACTGGACCCTGGCCCAAAACATTGACCTCAGGGGGGTCCTAGCGGTATAAAAAGTTGAAAAGAAAATTTTTAGTAATAATAATAGCAGATCTTAACTTTAATGTGTCTCGTTAAATACCCTTACATATGCCTCATTAATTGCTTAGAATTTGCGCAGTAGAATTCAAAACTATACCTGTTCCAATTTTTTTGCTGAAGTCAATTTTATAACATGCATTCAATACCATTTGAACCACTATAACGACACTGGCATACATTCATGATTGTCTACTAATACAATTTTACGACGTGAGTTGGCAAGTTCATTATTTGAATAAATTCTGCATACATCCGGGTTAGATGGTTCAAAGAATTCGCTTTTCTTATTAGAGCTCACGTTGGCAAATTTCTTTAAGCCTCGTGTGTGTTCTTATTAACTGATCCTATACATAAAAAAAAATAGAATTAGCTCGAAAAAACTTGCACTTATGCACCTCCCATTTTAAAACAATTTCAAGATAATTGATGACACGAGACTTTCAGCAAGGTTGCAGACGATTTTTTCTTCACTTGCCGAGTTGAGTTGCTCAGAAAAAAAAATCAGCTCGTCTGTAGGTCGCATGAAGGAAATTATTGCCTTCATTGAGGTCTCAATTTCTTGCTTTACAAAGCATGATTATTTTGTTTGTAGTAATTTTTTTATCTTGATTATATTCAGTATTCGAAGGTAGCCAGCCGTGTTCTATGATAGTGGCTCTGGCAAAATAATTTCGAATTTTACTTGTACGTTTATTTAATCACGTGATGGATAATTTTTTTTTATTTATTGGAGGAATATTTTCCCCGTTTTTTTAGCATTTTGATGAGTTTTTAATGAGTTTTGATTCTTTTAGAATGAAGACAAAACATCTATTTTTACTCGTACGTGAGATTATTTGAGATTCTTAAAAGCTTGGCGAAGCATGTTGTGATGTGGTCATTCTATGGCGACCATATCTTTGATTGTCAGCGTAGTGTGGGATTCTCGAAATGAATCGACATTTTAAAATTCTTAATATGACTATTAAGAATATAACTTAAATTTCTAACAAATTGGATAAACTTATATTAAGTGAGAATAAACCAAACACACAGCTGTAGTTAAACCTGATCGCATAACTTGGATCACTTATCTAAATAATTATATTATCCGCCTACTTTCAATTCTGATAATATTACAAGTCCTAATATCAAATAATGTCCTACCTTGATTCAAGCTAAGGTTCAATCACTGTTCAGAGACTTTTAGGCGCGCGTGCAATAGTATCTTGGTAATCTTTTGATAGGCCGTCAATTCACATTTCTATCTCTTCTAAACATGACTTTCCCTAAATTGCCATTCTGCTTACTGAAACTTCTGTTCTTTTAAAAGCTATCTTATTTGCATTTTACAATTGCATTTCACTTCTTGGATTTGGGTTGGAAAAGATTTGCCATTAATCTTGGCCGTCAAAGAACCCAGAGGTTATGTTACAGAAAAGACGCGTGAGCCCGTCACAATGTTTACAGATTTTAAAAACGTTCCAGATTCATGCTATCCATGGTTCTACAACGCTTCAGTTATATCGTTCTATACCTTTTTCATTAATTAAAATTTCATTTTAATATTATGAAATTGCTTATTGGCAACACCATTATCCCATAGAAAATTAGTTTTATTTTACAAACCTATTTCGAGAAAATTAGTTTTTTTTAAAAAAGGATTTTTAGTGAAATATTTCCAATACTGAAAGAATGCATTAAAATAAAATTTTCGTTTCTTAGAAAACGAAATTCTTATTCAAATTCTGAAGTTTTTATAATTGTTATTCGTATTGAAATTATTTTTTGTGTGGAAGGAAGTTTAATTATCTTTTGAAGTCTATTTTCTTAACTTTTAAAATAATAGATTTTTAAATTAAAAAAAGTTTTAGAATGGAATTTTTTTAAAATTAAAAAAGATGAATGCTATTTTTTTTATAGACAGACATTTATGGGTCTTTCTTAAATATGACTGAAATTTTTTATGCATTAAAAAAATGCTAATTTAACAATTCATCAATGTGGCATTGTTTTTTATGTTTTAATATAGTTGTAAAAGCGAGATAGTTCAATATAATATATTATCACATATTTTTAATGTAATCCCTTTTTCAAACCATTTAAAAAAAATTTATACCTATACTTGTTCGTAAAAAATATTAATTTGAAGAAAACTTGATTTTTGAATTATTATGTCTTCCTTATTAATATTTATTCAAATAAATTCGAAATTATTCCTAAATAAATTTTTTATTCTTCATGATATATATTTCGACTTTTTTACTTAAACTTTTTATTATGCAAAAAACTAGAAATTCAGGTCAGCGATGCTATAATTTGACCCATTCTTGAAAAAGGAATTTCCCTCTACTAGTCTTCAAGAAAACACCTTTGGCCTTTCTAAATTTAAATTTTGACTTGGGAAAATACGTGGTGAGTTCAACGGTAAAATTAGAAATTCAACTGAATGTTGTTAAGAGTTCAAGTGAGGTTAAGTTGCCGCTTTCTTCTCCAATAAAAAATACATTTATCATGACGTAATGTCTTACATTTTAGATTTTGTTGAATATATTTATATTTCACGTTTATATGTTATGCATGAATTGGTTTTACTGAAATATGCTAAAGTGTTATTACGTGTAAGTTTTCCTGAATTACCCTGATGAAGATTGGTTGGAACATATCGATATTTTTTTTCGGATTATACATTTTCCATTTTCAGAATTCAGTAAATTATCGGTTATTTTATTTTGTAATATCTATAAAAATTTTATCTCAAAACCTAATTAAATACACATTTTTAAATATGTATATATTTTAAAATTCCATGGTACATATTTTATATTATTCCATTATGTAGCATTAAAGACTTTGTCTTGCTGCTAATAAAGAAACATTACAAAATAATTCGATAAAGGCAAACGATTTTTATTTCATTTTAACAGAATATTTTTTATATATCATTGGCTTTTTTTCCATGTACTTTTTGCTATTCTTATTTAAACATCGCATAAAACATTCAACAAATAGAATGTGTTAAAGCATGGATATAGTTCTATTCCAGTTTGTTATTTTGTATCATTGTATTACTTTTGCTGACTTGAATTTTGTACAGAATTTTTTCTAAAGCAGCTGGATTGTTAAAAAGAACATTTTTTTAAGAAAACAGATTCTAAATATATTACGTATCATACAATGTTAAAAGCAAACGATTTTTATTTCATTTAACCGAATATTTTTTATGCCACGAGATAAATTATTCTTCCTCTCAAAAGAATTTTACTATACGCATTTAAATATTACATAAAAGATTCAACAAATAAAATGTGTTGCAGCATGAACTTAGCTTTATTCCATGTTGTTATTCTGTATCGTTGTTTTACTGTTGCTGACTAGAATTCTGCTCTAAATGTTCGATAGCTATTTGGATTGTTAAAAGGAACATTTTTATTAAAAAATAGGTACTTAATACATCACATATGATGTGTTAAGAAATATATGTAAGAATCTACTTTTTGATAAAAATGTTGAAATGTTGAGACCAAATGCAAACGATTTTTATTTCAGTTTAACAGAATATTTTTGATATCACATGATAAATTATTCCTTCTCTCAAAAGAATTTTACGATACGTATTTAAATATTTTATAAAAATATTCAACAAATAAAATGTTTTTAAGCAGGAACATAATTTTATTCCAAGTTATATTATTATTTTACTGTTGCTGACAAGAATTTCTCACTGAATGTTCGAAAACTATTTAGATTTCTAAAAGAAACATTTTTATTAAAAAATAGATTCTTAATGTATTGCATTTGATACTATTCGCACATTTTCTTATATAAAAATATGTTTCATAGTTGTATTTTGTTGAAGATACGCAATCCATGAAACAATTCTACCATATGAAGATGTTCTCATAGATTTCCTTTAACACTTCCGCTTAAATATTCTTTTCACATGGAAAGTTTTGCTTATCTTTCATCTGAAAGAGGAAGTAAGATTCTCTTGTATCTTTTAACAATTGATTATCAATATAAGTTGTGTCTCTGTATTTCTAAATGTTATCTTCAACACAAATATACAAGAATATAATGTAGATCTCATCTGGAAATATTTATGTTTCTTTAAAGTACAATATGCTTGCTTTAAACGAATAGGAAGTAAATTTTAAAAAAGGTACTGAATACTTTTTATTGAAGCTCTTAAATAAGATAAGTGTTCCTACTGTGCATAATATATTGTTTTTTTTAATAATACAAAAAAAATAATAAAAGCCAAGTTTTTTAATTGAAAATACTTTAAATTTATCAGATTTTTGCATCGTTTGTACTTGCTTTACAATGCATTCATTATATTAAGGTAACTTGAATACGTGATTTTGAAAAAACTTATAAATGGATAATTTTTTTTTATATTTAGTGTTAGCTAAATTAGAATATATGTATAAATTGTTTTAAGAATATTATTACTAGAAAAAATTTAAATGCAATTTTTTGGCAAAAGATGAAGAAAGAATGTTATATTTTCAAAACAATCTCCTATTATAAAATATGCAATAATAATAATATTTTGCATACATTTAGCTAAGTGTTTTATACCAGGGTTGATTTAAAATTTTTGAAATATGTAATTTAGAAGATGTATTCATATTTTATTGTATCGCGTTTGAGAAATTTTAACAAACACTGGTTATATATTATTTCACTTTGAAAATAATGTGAATTTTTTAAAAGTTTTAGTTTAACTCCGATGTAGAAGTCCTAACTATATGCACGCAAAATTTTATTACGGAAGCATTTTTCATAAAAGGAAAATGCTTTGGAAATATGTCATTTTTTCTTCATTTTTTACCAAAATAATTGCATTTAAATAATTTCTTCTTGTAATAATATTCTTAAAACAATTTTATATGCATATTCTATTTCAACTGACACTAAATATAAAAAAAAATCTTTATTTATACGCTTTTTCAAAATCATGGTTCCGAACGTAGTCAGTTCACCTTAAAAATCAAATCAAATACTTGCATAAAAATACCTGAAGCGCTTGAACAGATTGGCTGAAAACACATATTACATTTGTCATGTGACTTTGATGTCATATGGTAAATGCAACCGTAAATTCATCCATGTCACATGATGCAATCCAAAATTCACGTGACCATGACGTCACATGATAAATACAACCATAATTTCATGTAACTATGACGTCACATGATAAATGTAACTATAAATTTTATGTAATCATGACGTCCCATGAATTTGTGAACTGAATGGCTGGAAACACGTGATTGTAGTTATCATATGACTAATTTAGTCCATTAAAATTTAGCCATTATTCAATTCATCAGATTAAGAAAATTCAACTGATTCGTTTATACATAAAGCAAATTCATAATTTTAAAAATGCATTAAAATTTAACAATTTATTACATTGAAAAGAAAACAATTGTTATGAATTAAAAATTGAAAGGAAAGTTTTGAAAATATTTTATATTCATCAAATTAAATAAAAAAAAGGATAAAAAAAAATATTAGTATGATGTAAATATTTTCTGTGTCCAAAAATATCAGGCCTTTTTTATTCATAAAGAAATATTGGTAATTTACCGTTTCACTGGCCCAAATCTCGCCAAGTTCACGATCTGTTTGGTACTTGTGGTGGTAACAAGTTACCTGCGGGAATATTCAATTTGGCGTCGATTATATCATTTTTGGCGATTTTATCGCTTGCACCCGCGAAACGGAAAAGTACCGAAATATTTTATTACAAAATGCTCTATGAACAAGAATTATTTTTCAATCAAAAATTAATATTAATCACTAAACAAAATATCTTGTTTCTTTTTTCCCAGATCGCAAAATAAACAGTCTTTTTTTTTTTTATAAAATGTATTATTTTAATAACGAGGAAGAAATACTGAATAATATTCCCAAGGATCAACGAGCTTATAAATATTATTTGTGTTATTTATTTTACTCATCTCTGATAACAGTAAATTTCTTAGCACTTAAATACAATACAAAAATCTCAGGAGATAAATAATAACCATTCTTCGAAATAATCCAAGTACACGGACAACCTTCTCTTTCTAACTGATAACAAAGCTTCCATCTCACCGTGAAAATGTTCTTGACTGAATTCACTCATTCGTGATTGGACAAAAAAAAACTTCGATTTATTAACCAATGAGCATTAAAAAGCGCAAGTGCAAATTCTATCGCCGCAAACAAACCAAAGATGGTCAATCACCACTGAACGAAATTAGGCCATTGAACTCTTTAACCTTGTGTTGCCAGTTTATGAATCGGTAGTATTATAGGAAACGCAAACGATAAAGAACAAAGTGGAGGTCGGTTGTCGTATCTTGTTCTGTTTAATAGATTTTTCTTTTTGGGGAAAGATTAACTATGGTACATGATTTTGAATTCAGTTTTTTTTTTTAAAAATCGAAATCTTTTGTCATAATTGAGGCCAAATGTGGTGTATATTAATAATCGGATATGAAAATTCTTCAATCGAGGTTACATCAATATAAATTTAAGCATTACTCGGAAAATGTGCGAATTAACAAACGCCAAGTGTTTCTTTTTTTTTTTTTAACGTTTTTTTTCTGTAAGAAGTTATTCACAGAACATTTCTATCATTTTTTTTTAAACTTTGGCACTGGATTTTTAATTGCTATTTTTTTGAAAAAATTATAAATATTTATTAATTTTTGAACGTCGATTTTCTTAATTTCTAATGCACTTGGGGGGGGGGGGACTCCTGGCCCTCCCCCCCCTGTACAAATTATACAACTGTTCGTGCTCATTTCTCAAATTTTCAATTAATTTCTTTAAAAATTTCTATCTTTCTTACACTTTCTTCATTTGTTCTTTTTTCGCTCCTCTTCCTTTAAATTCAACGACCCATTTTTACTACCTAATTTCTAAATTAATTTATTACAGCATCACGGAAAACTTTCTTTACGTATGGAAATGTTTTTATATACAGTATTGTACATAGTCTATGAATCCTTGCATATATTTTGTTCTTAGTCGTACTTGGTTTGATTGCAAATAAAGCAAACGCGCTTCTTCAATTTTCGGATACATATTTGCGATGTAATGTTATGTTTATCTTAGTTCTTGAAGTAAATGATTGTGATGAAAATTGCACCTTATATTACCAATGAGCTCAGTTCATTACGGTCACCGGTCACATGATAAAGACAAACACGTGTTCTGCATTGAATTCAAAACAGAAATTAAACTAATTGTACTTGTTGTTCTATTTGTAAAACTTAGATAAAATTTCGAATATCATAATTGGGTAAAAAGTTTAAATTTTAGGAAAAAAATTTCTTTAAAAGCATTTTTCAAAATTGAAAAAAAAAAAAAAAATCTTAATTTATGCATATACTTTTAAATAAAATGCATTTTGTATACATATGTACTTTTTAAGAGAAAGTTTCTGCAAAGAGAAAAAGTTGGCAACAACAAAGCGCGTTAACTGATTAGCGGGAAACACAAGATAGCTTTTATCATGTTTTTGAACTGATTGGCTAGATCATATGTTTATCATTATCACGTGACTATGACATCACATGAATTAAGTTCATTTGTAACCTTAATATCGAACAGGGCTTATTGCTTTTTTGTTATTGCTCTCGAGTGTGTGAGATAGATAAATATATTTATTACATCATCACGAAAAGTTTATATATATATATATATATATATATATATATATATAGAGAGAGAGAGAGAGAGAGAGAGAGAAATAAACATATATTGTGAAATAATTGTTTTGGTTATATGACCGAAAATATTGAAAAGATAAGTCGTTGCTTCTTTTCAGAAGATTTATAAAATAATTCTTATTAAATTATCTAAAATACCTGATAAAACTCTACTCATTATTTTTCTGCTTTTTATTTTCGCTATGAAAATAAAAATAATAATTTTCGAAGTGGGGTTCTAGTTTTCCCTTTTTCCAACTAAGTTGAGCTATAATATGATAAATAACTTTAACTATCACCTTAATTTTTTCACAAAAGGTATGTTCTTTTTTTAAAATTATTTAAATGTTTTAAGAATAATAATAAATAATAAGTTATTTTTATTTTTTCGTTATAAAATTTTTCTTCATTATAGTATTTAATAATGGTTTAAAGGTTAAATTAGTATAAATTTTAAATTCATAAAAATATGCATTGAAAATATTTAGATCAGGTTAAACATTAGTTTTAAAATATAGTTAATTGCAATGAGAAATAGTAAAGATTATTTTTTAGCAGAATTAACTCTTATACTTATGAAACAATATTTATTTCCATATTATTTGTCACAATACTTTATAATATTAATCAAAATTAATCTTTACCAATAAAAAGGTTTAAAAAAACTTTTTAAGATCGTATACATTAAGTAAGATTAAAATTTACTGAATCGAAAATAAATATATTTTTTCATTTAAAATTTAAATTAGTGTGTTTTAAAACAAATCAAATTCAAGAATTTTTTGACGTATGTATAATAGGATAAATAATCTTCGATTTGAATCATTCATATTTTTTTCAAAATTCATTAATCTTATTCACAATTATTTGCGTAAACACTTAAACAAATATATTCTTATATTATACATTTTCTTTTGAAATTATACAGATTTGTAACATAAAGTATTCTAGAAAAAATTAGTCTGCGAAGCGGTAAATTAGTTGCGTGTCAATCTGTGGGATTGAACCTTAAGACAGATAAATATGACAGTCTTTAATCCGGTAAAATATATAAAAAGTTACATTTTTAAGCTACTTGAATGTTTCGAATTACATACATATAGGTGTGTAGATATAAATATTTACTTAAGAATACATAAATTTATAATTTCTATTTTGAATGCTAACCCATGTCGATTTTTCATAATTTGCAATGGAAATTCCTACTGTAAAACTGTAAAAGAATGTGTTGATGAAAATCTAGCTATTTAATCGGATAAAAAACACCCCTTCTGAATTTGTAAATAAGCTGAAAAAATTCTTAGAGATTTGCTTGCAGATAAAAAGATTAGATTCAAATACATGAAGAAACTGTGAAAAATTGCTTTAAAGAGAATTCCAAAAAAGAAAAATTTAAATTTCAAATAATATAATCTCCAGTTACATTCAGGAGATTGAACTGTAACTGCCACAATTGCTGGAAGCTAAATAAAACTAATTATGCATCCAACTATAGTGGCAATGCGAAAAATCAGATGTAATATTCAATAGGATTATCTTAACGAAGTGCTATTTTGAAAGCAAAGATGTATACTTTTCAAAGCATACCATGTGAGAAATAATACATATTTCCTCAGAAAAATATGATAAGAAAGTTTTCTGTTTTGCAAAGAAAAATTCTACAAACCCTTCCAGTGCCATCTGAAATCTTTACGCTTTGTAACACTCTGTTATCAGCAATGCATTTGTATATTCAATCTTCAGTGAACCTTTTCAATTTTAAAGTGCTTTGGCATTAACTTTAATCTGTAGTATCACATAAATTCAATCCATCAGATCTACTGTCAAAATTCACAGGTTACCCACCCAATTATTAACCTTTTAGCCTCTCAAAACGTGGAAATAAGATTGTATAAAAACGCTTGGAAGTCATGTAAAACGTTTTTCCAACAAAAAGAGTAACACCCACATAAGGATGACCACTCTTCAAAAAAAAAAAAAAGATGAGTTGACCGATGAGACTTTATTTAGTGGGAAGATAGAGCAACTCCTGGATATGAATAACCAAACCCAATTGTTTTAAAAAAATATATTGCTTAAATAAATATTTGAAATCTATTTCTCGGATATTTTCGTTTATGAAATTTTACGGAAATGTTTGAAATATATCTATGTGGTATAATTCTTTTATTTGAACAAAGCTTCTCCGTAAGAAGGTAAATAACAGCGACAACCAATACATCTTTATTTAGAAAGAAATGGTTGAATTTCAGAAATAAAATCCACAAAAATATTTTTAAAGATGATATATTAAATTACTTACAGAGATATTTCAAAAAGTACTTTTTAACCCTTAAATCCATGGATTTTTATTTTTTAATATTTCAAATAATTTTTTTTTTATAAATCAAATTTATTTATTTAATAAATAAAATTTGAAATCAATCGGGAAGTGGGTGCAATTAATGAAAGAAAACCCCAAATAAGACTTTTTTGCTTATTGCTGTATTTTAAATCACAAAGAAGCTACATTTTTCTTGCCTATATATAAATATTATTCGTTACTCATGCCTAATTTTTATTAAAAACATTTTTTTCTCCTGTATGTTTTCCTTACTTTTTATATAAATAATCGTAACACCTGCTGAAATGAAATTATACTCAGATAGCGTGCCAACAATGAAAATTTTCACAGATAAAGAAATAAACTGTCAAAGATTTTCTAGTTGCGTTCGGAAACGGTAGAATAGTTTTGGTAAAATTAAAATTAAAAAAGAAAAGAAAACACAATGCAAAGGTTTCTGTATTAAGTGACCTGAAACTTTAAAGATACGATGCAAATCTACGTAGCTATGCATTTAAGGGTTAAAAAAAATTCGCAAAATCCCACTCAAGAAATAATTTTTTCAAACGCTAAGCCTACTTTAGGAATATCCACATTATTAAAAAAGATGAATCAATCAGTGTCTCTTTATTTAGTTCCGAACATACGATGAAGATTTACAGCACTAAGCACTTAAGGGTTAATAAAAAATTCGCGAAAATACTTGGAATCAATCACATTTAGGAAATAATTCTTTCAAATGCTAAGCCTACTTTAAGAATGTCCACAACACATTAAAAAATAAGATGAATCAATCAATGTTTCTTTATTTAGTTGTCTGCCTAAAAAAACACACCTGAATATAAATAAATCCCGAACTCTTTCCTTTCATAAAAAATATATTTTACTTTTTTTTTTTTGTTTTGGTATTTATCAATGCCTTGCGAAAATTATTATTTCCGTTTCAGTGTTGTGTTATTTCGTTTTTGCTCTTTTCCGACTGTTGCCGGTGTGTTTCGCCACACCTTGTTATTATTGTTTTGTTTTTCTTTTCTATCTATTGAAGAAATAATTTCGCCTACGCGGTAACTGTGACCGCTTTCTTCAATGTTACGTTATTCGCGTTTGTTGTTTCCCGCCAATCAGAATAAAGGGGAAGAGAACAGTTAATTTATACGTTTCCGGCGCGCTAAAAAGTAATGTCATTTACGCAAAGTGGCGTGTTTTTGGTGAACGTGATTCGAATATTTAAGATATTTAAATTAAAAACCATGAATAATCATTTTTGATATTGTTAAAAATGCATTTCTAAGGGTTTTTCCACGAAATTGAAATTCGCGTTGAATTTTTATTAAAAAAAGTATTTGTTGAGCTTAATGTTCTCTATGAGCCATTAGTAAGTAATAACAGAAAAGTGATTTTTTAAGATTTTTTTAATATTAGTTTTGTTCACAAAAATGATAAATTTCAACCATGTTGATACTACTACACTTATGTTTCATGACATTGCAACAGGTGTATCACATATGATTACCTATCACGTGACCACAGTGACGCACACAAGGATAGGGGTTGGGGGGGGCAGACCCCTAATATAGACTACCAGATTTTTAATTTTTAGCTTGAAGGTTACTTTCGGTGCTTTAGTATAGGTTTTTTTTTCTTTTTTTAAATCTAGTAAGGGCAGGGTTTAGAGATTCAGAACCCTCCCGTAGACCAACAGATTTTTGATTTTAGTATATAAATTATATCTAGGTGCTTTCGTCAAGGATTTTTTTTAATATAACCCCTTTCATGAAAGTATTCTGTGTGTACGCCATGTAAACATTTATTTGAGAAATTTATTTCAGGCAGAAATACTGGTGATTTTAAAATCACCAGCTGAGCAAAATATTTGAAAAATATAAGAATTCTGAAAACCTAAGATGTGAGCCATTCGTATATGGAATATCTATTCAATGCAACCTTAGAATTTTTTTTTCAAAAAAATGTTTAATTTTTTCTGATATTTGGTCTTGTAGAAAGATTAGACCACTGTTCGTTAAAACATCATTGAACATTTTTTTTGAAAAAAATCATTTGCATTTAAATAGAAAAGTAAATAAATATAATGTTTACAAAATAATAAAAATAATAATAATAAACGTTTTTGAAATAAATTAGAGATACAACAGTTCTTCGGTTATTATACAGAGTTATTCAGACCCCTTTCGCTCTATAGTGAAAAGATCATTTGTAAGAATACAGACACAATTCAGGTTTTATTCACATTACAAGTGTTTAGTGTGTGAAACCTTGGGGTTACATCGCACTCATTCAATGCGATAGTCTAGTTCCTACCACACTACTCAACATGGTATTAACAACATTGTTGACAGCGCATGTCATCCCTTCATGTAGTTCTGCTACAACACACGGCAAAGGGGGTATGAACACTAGGTCTTTTGTAAAAGACCAAGTTTTCGAATAACATGGAAAGGATACACGTGCTTTGGTGATACCCTATTGGGTAGAGTGTGTGTGGCAGGAATTGTGTGTGTGTGTGGACTATCGCATTGATACAAGCTATGTAACCAAAGTTTCTCGCATAGAACACATGTGAAATATATAAATAAACTTGAATTGCTTTTGTATTCTTTCAAATGTTCGTCTTTACTGTATTCAGGGACGTCTTAAGACTCTTTGAAGCCCTGGGCCCCGAGAAATATTTTGAGACCATGGGCCCCTATGCAAAAGTAGGCTCTACCCACTAGCGTAGCTAGTTTTGAGTGGGCCCTATATCAAAATTCTTTAGAGGCCCTTTTTTAGATATGAGTACCCTGTTAGTGGGACTGAAGTTACACATGTTGGGACGCCTGTAGCTCGGGGGCTCCGTATCGTTGATACGGCGGTAGCTACGCCCCCGGCTCTACCTGAGATCTTTAAAAGTAGACAGTATGTAGCATGTATTGCCAAATACTTGTTCAAACGGTAATTTGAAACAATTAAATGTGCACGACTCACAACTTAGGTACAAACCGGCTCGACCGATATCCGCATTTCGACTAAATAAGTTGAATGATTGTTTATGGTACTAGACCTAGGCTTAGACATGGACAACGGTCATCACATAATAATGCAGTCTTACCACTTTTGCAGTTGACATGCGGTTTGAAATGGCCTGTTTTTCGGAGAATGTGTACGGGAATAATATTTGACCATTAAAATTATCCGGATCATGGTCTTACTAAGACAGAGTCAAGAACAAAACGAGGTTCCCACCAAGGGCAGGGTCCTGGACCCAGGCCCAGTTGGCCCATGCCTAAAGACGTTCCTGGCTGTATGCGTCTTATTTTTTTACTATACCTCTTCGAAACCTTGGAGGGGATTATGAATAGCCCAGTATAGATACAGAAAGCTCATAAGCGGAAATTCAGTTCTTAAATTCGATAGAATTCTTTAATAGGAATATAAATTTCAAGTGTTTTTACTTTTCATTTACATTTTACACCGTTAAAAATTTCCACCCAGCTAGTATGGTGGATATGATCCTCGACTTGTATCTTCTTCGGGAAAAGAAGTCGAACTTTCGCCTGTAATGGATTCCCGTCTCACACATGGAAAGCAGCGCACCCCTTCTGTTATATGTTGGGATCATCATTTGTAATAAATGTCTATATCAGGAGTAGGCATTAAGTCGATCGCGATCGACCGGTGGACCGTCAAGACATTTTGGGGTGACCGCTTGAAGATTAGCAGTTAGTTATTATATATCGAAATATTCAAGATTGGTTGACAGCGTGCAGATTAAATCTTCTACTGACTATAACAACAAGAACTAACTTCAGATAAAAATGTTTTATTTCTTTGTATTTTGAGTTGCTTGATAAATAAATGCATTATTTGGTATTGTTATATTTGTGGCTATATATTGTTATTATTATGTTTATATCTTGCGCTTAGCTTTAAACACGATTTTAAAAGTGCGAGTTTTTTTCATTTTAGTTATGTAGGTAAGTACATATTCCGTTATAATAAATGTTGTAGATCTTTTTCTTACCTCAACACACCTAAAACCACTGGATGGACAGCAACACATTGAAAAAATCAGAAGTACCCCGTACCCTAGAAAAGTCTGCCCACCCCTGGTCTATATTCTTCTGTTTGTATTGTATGTTTCTGTTCTACTCGTATTTCATATGTATTTCGGGTTAAAAACGCACGACAACAACCACCGTTAAAAATTAATTCACTTCCCTTTTTACATTTATTAAAATACCAGCATCTCTCCCAATGATCAAACATAGCCCTCGTGTTGCTTTATACCACGACGTTAATAGAACTCTCACTCACTCACCCAATCCTCAAACAAAACATACAAAAATAATATTTTATCTAATAAATACTGCCCGGAAACTAAATAAAATCGTACGAAATCATTCCAGGTATGAACAAAAGCTTAATTAATTACACGGAACACCAGCAACAACAAACAATTAAACAATGAAATTCCTACCCACATTCCATTGCCCAATAAACCCATTCCCATTATCAAACAGACATTGGCATTTAACGCGAGAAACAAAACTAAATTCTCAGAAATACGCATATTGTCGTCGATTTCCTGCCTGTGTTAAAACATCAGAAATTATAAACGAGGAAACGACAAACTTTTCTTTTTTCTTTCCAATCCCTGGATATATCCGTGAAGAAACCTGTTCCAACCCACATGCCTTGCTTCCGAGCTGACCCCCGAGACCGCTATTCTATCGACTCGACACCAATTTCGATCTTCGTTTGTTGTCCTCATTAGTTCCAGGATCATTTTAGCTTTCTCTCCGCCCCACTTTTTCTAGGTCAGCTTTCAATGTTGATTAATAGCATTGAATTAAGTGTGGGAGCTGACACTGATAGCTCATATAGGGGTGATAGTCACACATCACTTGTTCCTTGTATTCCATGTTGTTTTTTTTTATTATTATTACAAGTGATGGGCAAGTTCTTATTGTTTTGTTGAGGGAGTCCTTTTTTGCGTGATATTAATGCCCAGAAAATGAAAAGTGTTTCAAAAACATGGTGACCAGTTATTTTCAACATGGAAATTCTCCTTTTTTTTGTTCAACACAATAAAAAGTGTAGCAATTTACTGTATATTTAATTGTTACAGAGTAATATCATATTCTCAGTAGTTAAGATCAGTGATCTTGTGTCAAATTTATGAAGTTTCTGAACTACCTACTATTTGTAAACCATACTGAGAGCTACAGGAGAGCCAAAAATGCAAGAAAAATGTTATTTAAATGCAAGAAAAATGTTATTTAAATGCAAGAAAATTTACTTTAAACTAATCCTTTTTATAAAACATTTTGTTAGTATTTTTATGTCATTTAATTATATTGAAACAAGTGATATAATTTTTTTTTAAAGTGATTTCCTACTTATGTCAACAAAGAAAATTTTTATATCTGAGTTAATTTTTATTAAATGATTACCATTAATATAAATATGTATATGCATATGCCAATTTGACTGTATCTGTAATTCTTTAAATAATTAGTTTTAGTCAATTAATTATAATTATTTATAATTAAATTATCACATTGTCACTCAAAACAATGGTGTATAGAAAATTTCAGCTCAAATGAGCTCTTTAAAATGGGAGAAAAAAACCTTTTAAAGTTTTGACACAAGTCTCCAAAAGGGTCGTTCAGTCGCTAAAAATGAAGCCAACGTGGCTGTATTTGTAATTATTTCAATAATTAGTTGTAATCAATTATTTTTTATTAATTATAATTAAATTACAATATTGTCATTTAAAAAAATCGTGTACATACAATTTCAGCTTAATTGAGTGCTTAAAATATATTTTATTAACGATTGAAAATTTGAACAAGATATATATATATATATAAGGAAATTGTGAACTAATAGTAGGAATTGTAAAATAAGGCTTCATTATTAATTTAGAGCCTATTATCTGACGATGTCTTATTTTGGGAAACATTTTCAAAAATTTTTTCAACAACTGAATTTCTAAATAAAATAAGGCCATTGAACTACTTTTCGTATTTTTGAATTGTGGCGGTTTGTAGGTTAAGAAGTTAATATAATTTAAACGAACGAAAATATATATACATTATTCCTTATCATTCTTGATAACGAAGTTTGTTGTCAAGATGAAAATCCAGATCTTAAACTAATCTATTAGCTTCAATTAAATCTGTGTATAACTAAAACTGAAATTGAAAATGAATTGTGGAAATAAAATGTTAAATAAGATTGTTTACCGTCTTATGAAGTTCTTGCTCCTTTCGTCTGTTCAGACATATATTTTTTTATCTCTTTTATTTTTAATATACGTCTAAAAATAAAGGCTATCACATATCATTATTTTTAATAATACTTAAGTTATTTGTTTTTATATTTAAAAGAAAAAAAGAATAGCTTAAAAAATTGAATTAGATAATTACAATGTGTGGAAATTCTTTTGGGAAACAGTTTTGTTTATATGAAAAAAGTACTTTGTTAGTAATGAATTTATAAAAAAAAATTATGAAATCTATTTGTAATTTTTGTGGTTAATGTTAGTTAGTAATGTAGTTATAAAATTGAATGAATAGTTTACGCGGAAATGTTTTATATCATGACATAATCGGTACTTGTTTATTATACCATCGACCAATTTTTTCGAATGAAAAGACGTCGCTAAATGCCACGATATGCAGCCAATATTGGAAAACTGTTCCCAGATATGCATAGGCACAATATTCTTGTTCGCTCGTGTAATTACAACATTTGGCGGCGTCTTTTGATTGTGGCGAGATTGGTTGACGGTATAGTTCGTAAGTACCAATGCATCATATGATGTAGCCATGCAAATATTCTAAAAATTTGATTTGATTGAATTTTAATTAATGTTTATGTGAATTCTTTACATATTCCCACTGTAAAATATGTCACTAGGTGATGGTCAAATTCTAAAGCAATGAGACTGTTGCGACAAAATTCATCGTTCTGTTCCAGGTCATTTTTAAAATAATAGTAATCTGTAGTCGAATTTAGAAAAAAAGATTGTTTACTGTATTACTTTAAAATTATTTCCAGTTTTCTTTTATGGATTGCCGACTTAATTGGTGAAAATGTGTTGCTGTTACCAATCTTTCAAGGTCTGACGAAGTCAGACACGATCAATAAGTTCGTTGATTCTGATGAAATCGAACACAATAAGCGGAGAAGTATAAATATCCTCTCGAGAAAGGCTCAAATAGTCCAGAATGTGCTCGGGTGAAAACTGTTGAACATTCCATTTGTTACACGTTTCGAAGGTTTTAGTGTTCCCACAAAACTTTAGAATATTTATATGTCCATTAGCAAGACGTGCAATGGCAGTGGAGAAGCTTCTATCACAGGAAAGGGAAAGAGAAAAACCAGGCATTTTAGTTTGGTACCAGTAATGAGTAGCAGGCTTCACCCATTCCTTTTTGAAATCTAATTTTTTAAGTGTGAAGAATTCCTAAGGAGTTAAAAGAAAAAGTAGAGGGAGTTTTTGTTGTTTGCAGCTCTCCTTCGCAAGTTTGTCTGCAAGGTCGTTCCCGTGAATGTTAACGTGGGGCAAAATGTACGAATGCGAAATGTTTGAATGACAAATTCTGAACGATTTTATTGACGAGTTTTGAAATATAAAATATATATATAACTCTTTTTTGTGTTATCGATATATTGCGTCAAACTTTCATTAAGATATAGTACCAAATCGGTTGGTTGGTATCTTGTCGTGGACAGTTATTAAATAGGATCAAAGGTTCTATCTACAGCGTCGGCAATATGGATGCGGTTATCTTCGTATAAATCCTCACAGGGTTTGTTTCTAATGTACTGGCTGCCATTTTGCCTGAATGGCAGGACAGGATAAAAGATGTTCTGTGTCAAGTTCCATGTCGTGACAGTGTTTGCAGAAAGAGTACTTTCTATTCCCGTTCTTCTGAATTTGCATGTCCCTAAAGTGTCCTGTTCTAAGCCTTGTAAATATGCTTCCCAGGCATCTTGTATTATTTTCAGGAATCTGGTGTACGCACAGACGTCTTAAAGCATGGGCCAACAGGAACCGGGCCCACGGCCAGACATTCGGTGGGGGCCTCGTTTCTTTCTTGACTCCGTCTTAATAGGTTCATGATCCGGATAATTTTAATGGTCAAATACTGTTCCCGTACATGTTCTCCGAAAAACAGAGAATTTCAAACTGCGTGTCGATTGGTAAACGTGGTAAGAGACTGTATTATTATGTGATGACCGTTGTCCATGTCTGGTCCTAGGCCTATTACCGTAAACAACCATTCAACTCGCTTAGTCGCAATGCGACCATCAGTCGAGCCGGGTTCTGACTAGGTTTTTGAGATGGTGAGTCGTGTACATTTATTTGTTTCAAACTATCGTTTGAACGAGTATTAGACAATGCATTCTGTATACTGTCTACTTTTAAAGATCTCAGGTAGGGTCTACTTTTGCATAGGGGCCCAGGGCCTCGGAATCTTCAGGTAGTCCCTGTTTGTACGTTATATGCGGTATTATACATAAGTACGGTACTTACGCATAATTCTGCCGACCAATTTCGCCAAATAAAATGACGCTGCTACTCAAAAGACGTCGCCAAATACTGTCATTGTATTTATTGTTTCGTACCAAGCGAAGGAACAGTTTTCCACTTTTAGCAGCATATGACGATGTTTAGCGACGTTTTTTGACGTGAAGAATTTGGCCGACGATGTAATTCGTAAATACCTAAACGTAATTTTATAAAATGCACACACATTTCGTTATTATTATATATATATTTTTTTGATTTTATAATTATATAGTTACAATGTAATTAATTTGTTCTTATTTTTTCATTTTTGTAATAATGATTGTTGTCAGATGATTATTATTTAGCTTCAGTTAACCTTAAACTATTTTGTTCAGCCATGTGATAAGTTACTAATTGCTCATTATTAAATTTTTCCCATGCCGTATTATTTGGAACATTTTTTGAACGTAAGATAACAATATGGTTAAATTTTATTGCTTTTTATTTTAGGTTAATATACTACTAGGGTAAAATTTTTTTTTGATTTTACGTTTCAATATCACTGAAATAATAGAACATCTAGTCTAAATTTTTCTTTATAGTCTCGCAACATCTTGCCGTATGGTAAATTAAAAATCTGAAAGAAAACGCCTTGAATTTTTTTTATTTATTGAAACAGGAAAGAAACTATTTTAACAGACTATTAGATATTTATCTTAGGAGGTGTTATTTAATTCACACATATTTTACGAATTATGCGTTTTTTTCTTTTTTAAATCTATCTCTATTACAATTTTAGAAATTCGTGTCTGAAATTTATTTCAAGTTTTACGAAGAAGCACAACTGTTTTTAAGGTATCCGACTACGTTCGGAACCGTGATTTTAAAAAAGCGCATAAATGGATAATTTTCATGATATTTTGTGTCACTCAAATTAGAATACATGCATAAAATTTTTTAAGGACATTTTGACAAAAAAAAAATTATTTAAATACAATATTTTGGCAAAAAAATAACTTAGAATAATCTTTTTTCAAAATGTTCTCCTTTTGTAAAAAATGCTTCTATTATAATAATATTTTGCCTGTATATAGCTCAGACCTCTCTACAGAGGCTCAACTAGAATTTTTGAAAAATTCACATTATTTTCAGAGTTACCACTAATTCAAATAATTATTGGTGTTTTTTCCTTAAAACTGCTCCCCTCTGTAGTCGTAAAATATGGATAAACCCACTTCTAAGTTATATATTTCAAAAATTCTAGTTGAGCCTCTGTAGAGAGGTCTGAGCTATATACAGGCAAAATATTATTATAATAGAAACATTTTTCACAAAAGGAGAACATTTTGAAAAAAGATTATTCTAAGTTAATTTTTTGCCAAAATATTGTATTTAAATAATTTTTTTTGTCAAAATGTCCTTAAATATAAAACAATCGTTTATATATATTCTAATCTAAGTGACACTAAATATCATGAAAATTATCCATTTATGCACTTTTGCAAAACCACGGTTCCGAACGTAGTCGGATACCTTAAAGCAACCGTTTGTTGGAATATATTAAAATAGAATAGAACATGTTTTAGAATTTTTAGTTTGTTTTATGTTGTGCATTTGCAATTCGACTTAGGCTGTTCTATTTTTAACACTGAGCATAGAAAGTCATGCTGGGCTTAAGCCTTGTTGGCGTTTGTTCTTTTTGTTGTAAAATATTGTAATTTCGGCTTAAGAACACACGCGATACCCTGTTTGGCATGCTGTAATCTCTCGTTCCTGGAAGAAAGCAAATGTAATCCTTTCGGATAAAGAATGAAAGGGAAATATTAAGCTGAAAATGGCGCCCTTTTGAAAGCGGGTTGCCAAATTTCGTTATTTTTAACGGATTCGCTTTCTTTGCATCTATGACGCAAATCCGGTGTAATGATCTTTATACTACCAGGCTACTATTTGTATAAAGTATATTTTCTGAAGTATTTGTGTTTAAGATTTGTCATCAAGATTTAAAGTTGAAAATAACTTTTTCAGTTCAAATATGTTTAAGCATTATAATTTAAGAAATTCTGTTTTTTTTTAAATCAGGTTTTATTTGATGTTGTCTACGAATATAAAACCGCAATCCATGCAATTCATTGGATTAAAGTATCTTTAGAACATTTAAGTTCATGAATAAAAGGAACAAGTGATTTAATTATGTCCATCGCTCAAAACATGTGTAACAAATGAATAACTTTCGGATTACATAGGATTTTTTGGAATTCAAATCCATTTGTTTAAAAATTCAATACTATGTCTCAAGAATTAAGACCATTTTTGACATCTGTCAGTTATAGAGACGTTGACGCCAAACACGCCAAATTCTGAAGCATACCAATTGTTATATTATAAATAGGTGGCGCTGTTTTTAAGTATATTCAATCTGTTGATGATGGCGCTTAGTTTCAATTTAGCATCATTTTCATTCCATTATACTGTTTACTTCATTTTAGGAATCTGAAATCAAAGATAGCAACACATTGAAAATACGCCAAATTCGTTCATACTGGTTGCCAATATTATAAAATGATAAGGTTGATACAATCCCATTATAATTTAATTTTTTGTTATTCTGTATATAATGAATTTATCTTAAAAAATTGCCAATGTTGGCGAGTAATCAGAACGCAAGTCGCTAACTCATGATCTCTATAAACGATGAACTAGAAAAAAAAATTAAGCGATTTGTCCGAAATTAATAATATTTAAACACAAGTTTCTATGTATAGGATAGCAATGTTAGAATGCAATATTAATGTTGGAATATTTTTTTCATCTCAAAAAAGCGTTTTAGTTTGGTGTCCTATTTTTTAGAATCACAGGAAGACAGACTTCACAAATTTAATGATTTAGTTATAAACCATATTATGTTTATATGTGAAGTTTTTCATGATTTCTATATTCAACGTCACATTTTTTTAATCGCTGAAATTTGTGTTATTTTGCTTTAAGAATATTAAAATTTTGAGGTATTTTAACAAAATAGAGTGGATGTGTGATTTACTTTGAATAATAACACAACTAAACTAAAAAAAAAAATCTAGGAACAAGAATTCCATTATCGCAGCATCTAGGTTTACGTTGGCGTTAAAACTCGTATCTGTCAATATTGAGGTGACACAAAAATTTTATCATTAATAATAATTAATCAATTCATACACACACAAAAAGAATAATAATGTGACTCCAAATGTGTGTGAATAGCCAGATTATTTTGATAAGTTTGTAAATTATTTTAAACTTGGATAGTTCTGGATTTTGTTCAAAGTTTAAGTTTAAAAAAAATAAATAATTCGAATTTGGGCCATCAAAAGATGTTAAAATGTTTTCTTTTTCTTTACGCAACATCTGTCTTCTATGAATGTTTAATGAAAATCATTTTTTATTTTTTGGTTATACTAATGTAAACAAATGCTGTCACCTATTAAAACTAAAATGATTTGTTTTTCATTGTATAATTACTTCAGATTAAAACGGAAATTTAAATGAAAAAAATAATAATGTATTTGTAAAGCAAGAAATTCTTAACATAGATTTTATCTCATTTAAAAATAACTGCAAACGATAAAAATTCCTGTTCGAATATTCTAAAGAACTAAAGAAAAAAAAAGCTTTTTATTTTTTTAGTTTATTTTATCGTTCTAACTGCAATATTTTTTCGAACAATAATAGAAAAGATTGGCTAAATACGTGAAATGCATGCTATTGTTCTTAGTAACGGACATTAGCCAACAAAGGAAACGTTAGCGTTAATGCAAAAATAAGACGGCAGTTCAAACTATACCGCAATGTGGCCATGACTGAAAATTAGCTCACAACCCTTTTCATTTTTCATCAGTGTGTGTGAACTTGTAGAACATTGGATTGGTTTTAGAAACGGATATGGGGAAGCTGACACCCCTTTCCGATTTTAACAAATGAAATGCTTCGCTTTTTTCGAATTTTCAGTGGCTGGATCGTTAGAAACAATGTGAGAACTTACCAATTTGAGGTAAAATTTTCTAATTGGAATTAACGTGTTATACAATGAAAATCGTTTAACATGAAACTGAGGGGGACTGAAATATTGTTTCATGTTAAAGAGGATATTGCAAAAAAAGAATCATATATATTCAACAAAATTAAGCTTATTAGAGGACGTTTTATTTACATAGATATGTATATATACACTTATTTAATAAAAACTAATGAAACAAAAACATTTACAATGAAAGGTAATACGAAATATGCGAGGTTTTGAAAAACAAAACATTTATTTTTTGGAAAATAATCGGATATTTTCCTTTGCATTGTCTTTTTTGGCATCAAATTGTCAACAAATTTCTCGATGTCGTCCATTTTGTTATTCATTTTACCATTAGAATGTGAGTCTAAATATTTGCGCATACTTTTCATGATGTTCTTCATTTCGGATGACGTTGGATCAGGAGGTGTATTCATCTCATTTTCATCTTCGGAATCTGCATCATAAATATTTTTTTTAGCTTTAAACAAACTCCAACCACCATTCCAATAACTGTGCATTAAAAAATAATTAACTGTGATCTATATATAAAAAAAGAGTTGACTTACATTTTTTTGCTAAACAGCGAATTCAATTACTATGTCTGCAGCATGAATATTTTGAAAAGTTTTTTCATGCGTGAAATATTACCAGTCAACTAATTATAGCAATTGGGTAAAAAGTATTATGGATGGTTAATAAAGCTTTAATTCATTGAATAAACCAAGTATGAAAGTGTGTTTTTGTTTCAACGTTTTTAGTACTGGATTCAACATTGTTAAAACATAATGGTTAGTTTCAGGCTGTTAGTTTTTGATACTTTTTCCCACGCTTTTGATATCATGAACCGAAGAAATTAATAAATGTTATTAAAAAGATGAAAGTGACAGGGTAGAGACTGTTTTTGAAGATTCTGATCAAGAAACGTTTTATTAAAATGTATGAATCTACGGGATTTATATATACCCCGACTTAGGCGAATTCAATTTAAGCAATTATCACTCAGTTCCATCTATCCTGTAAGATCGGGGTATCACTGTATATTTTTCCTCTTGCATATACTTATTTTAAACGAATTTAAGTTAGACAATATGACGTTAGATCACTAACTTTCTGTACTTGCGACCCAATTTTCAGTCATAATTTTCATCGCCCCCCTTCATACAATAACAATAAATTGAATTCAGTAACATTATACTTTGACGTAAATCTATAATGCTACTTTAATTATAAACCGTACAAATTATCAAGATAAGTATTAAATTTAGTGTATAATTTTATGACATGTTTATAGGGTCACTGGTAATTATTAAACTTGTTCTTAACTTAGTGCCGTGTTAAATTAATTATGAAACACATCGTGCAGTACTGATACATTTATAAGTGTATTATATCAATGTAAATGTGTATTTTATTTTTTATTATGTCAGAA
>BMAV01001447.1:0-117428 GCA_019973955.1 Trichonephila inaurata madagascariensis | reverse complement strand
TAGAAACATATATATATATATATATATATATATATATTTTACTAAAAATTCCTTTCTGAAGGCATTTATATTTTGACTCCATATTTCTAATTGTAATATTCCTTTAAATTTTTCCTGAATTTTTAACATTTATAAAACGATAAAACTGAAAATATATTTTGAATTACTGAATTTATTCCTTTTTTAAAGTTATTTAAGCATTCTCGGTATAAAACGAATGTTTTTTTTTAAAAAAATTGTCTTTTGGTATATTAGAAAACAGGAAAAAAAAAATCAGTAACAATAAAATTTTATATTTATTATCAATATTTTTTTCTCTTAAAACAAAAATTGAGCCATTGTTCATGTGTTCTTCTAAAAAGGAAGTTTAAGTCACTCATCCTTGCTACTTTGATGTCGAAAAAAAGAAAAAGATTCGTGATTTATTATTACCATTCGAAGAAATAATGTGAAACCCAAATCACAATGTTATTTCCCCCCTCCTCTAAGATGTATTTTCTCTGTCGGTTTCTTCACTTCACTTCGAAACTTGAACTTTTTTTTGGAATTCCAGACTTAAAATCATACGTAGAGTTAAATCAATTCAAAAAGTTTACTAAATTCTAAAATCAAACAAATTCCACAACACGCTAAAGCAATTTTGAAAAACATGTTCATGGGAAAAAATCATATCCGTTTAAAATCATTAAACAACGAAATGATTTCAGCTACAAAAATCTATATTTGAGTTGCAATAATAATAGACATTCCGTGGCACCTTGGCGATTTATTATGCGGCCAAACTCACAAAGAAATTTACGAAGGTAGTTCCAACTGTAAAAAAGAGAAAAGAATTACATATTCTGTATTCCTCACAAGGTTGTGATTGAAATGATATCGGAACAAAACATGGCTTAAATAAAAAATGAGAAAAAGTTATCGTAATACCAGAATAGGACTGTTATTGTGTGGGCGTTTGCTGTTTTTTCAATTGAAAATTCAGAGATAGTCCTTTTCTTTATCTGTCTTGGCTTTCAATGTTGGTATGTTTTGTAGATTGTTAATTTCATCACGTACATGGTAAGAACGACCACGTTTGACCCTGACTTGGTCTTAAGTTGTCCTTTAAAAGTTTACGAAATTTTGACAAAGTTGTTGACGTCGGTGGACAGGTAGTTGGAGCTTGTGAGTTGCCTTTTAAAGTTGAAATCATTTAATTTTAACTCGTTTTTCTGTTGAAGTTTGTCATTTTCTCTGTATTGTGACGTAGTTTCTTTTGAACTTAGCTGTTTATGTGGTACATGTTTGTGAACTTGCTTACCTTTTAAAGTTCGCAGTCTTCTTAAAGGAATTGTAAATATTCTTGCTACAAAATAAATAAACTAGTTTCAAGAAATAAGATAAAAATAAATAAACATTTGTAGTTTAGATAGTTATGAGTTACACTTCCTGCCAATTATGTAGATTATCATAGCTTCTTTTTTGCGTCCTTATCTTTAAAATGTTCGTGTATTCTTTTTAAAAGGAAGTACAATTTTTCAATCTTAGCCGTAAATCAAAATTAGGGATTTACAAAATTTTTCTGACCTTTATTTAAAAAATTTATTTTCAGTTTTATTCAATGTTTGGAGAATACACATTAATTGAACATTAATTAAAATTCATATTTCATTATTAAATTTATTTTCCGGTTGCTATTATGTATGTCTAAGCTATACCTTTCATTCGTCATTAGAATATTTAAAAGAACATTTAAATACTCAACTTAAAATAACTGTAATTAATTTAGATTTTTCGATTTTGTAGAACGCTTTTTAGCTTTTTCAGTATCTAAAGACTTGAACATTTTAAAATCAACCGTCATAAATGTGTGTAAAAACACACGCACGCCTATTTGAAGTCTATACTGATAACCGAAATTATGCGTATAAAATGTTAAAATATATATATTTCATCTTTATTCTGTATTTCTAATACAGTGAAAATCGTTTAACACATAACTGAAGGGACTGAAATATTTTTTCGTGTTCAAGGATATTGCAAAAAAAAAAAAAAAAAAAAAAAAAAAAAAATACACACATTTATTCAGCAAAATTAAGTTTATTAGTGTACATTTTATTTACATAGATGTGTATTTGTGCATGTATATAATAAAAATTAATGAAGCAAAAACATTCGCGCGCGTGCATAAAAATGAAATTTAATACAAAAATTTCAAATTTTTTGAGAAACAAAACATTTATTAAGTTTTTGAAAAATAATCAGATATTTTTCTTAGCATTGTCTATTTTAGCATTAAATTGTCAACAAATTGTTCGATGCCATACCTTTTGTTATTTATTCACCATTGGAATGTGCGACTAAGTAACTGCGCATACTTTTCACAATGTTCCTCATTTTGAATGACGTGGGAACAGGAGCTACATCATTCATTTCGTATTCATCGTCGAAATCTGCAACAATTTTTTTTTTTTTTTTTAGCTCTTTGATCAAACTCCAAAATGTCTTTGTCTGTCATAAGAAAATTGGGGCTTTAAACACAAAATCATTTTCTACTACAACGAATTCTTCCCATGATACAGTAGGACAGTCCAATAATATAGTTCATTAAGTGTCTGGTGTTTTCCGTATTTTGTTTATTTCCCGAAAGGAGATTTTTTTCGTGTTAAGAGAAAAAAAATTGCATAAAAATATATAGTAGTTTGTCGGGACCGTTGCATATTATTTCGTGTTAACCGATATTTCGTCTTAAGCGTTTTCGCGTTAAACGCTGTACATTTCTATAGAATAGAAGATATCAAGATTTTACGTACTAGAATTTAGTCTAACTTTTATGTGTGTGTTATGTTTTAGGTTCAAAGAAAAAATATTGTTTAAAGCGAATAAATTAAAGTCTAAAATTTTTATCGTGGTCCAAAACAGAAGTTGAGATTTTCATTAGAAAATGTTGCGATCCAAATTTAAATTTAGAAAATTGTTGAATAAAAATGAATGTTCTATTTTTTTCCTTCTTGAATCTCAGAGATAGAAATAGTTTTGAGGAAAAACTCTTTAATTTAAACAATGTATAATAATCTTATTTTTTTTATTGAAAAAGCCAATTTTCTGTGTTTGTTTTCACCGTTTCCTTGTTTTATTTCTTTATAAGGAAGTTATCTTACTAATAATTTGTAACTGTCCAATTTAATAAGATTCAACTAAAAAAATAACGATTAAAGTAAAAACAGACTAATTCAAATTCAGAGTGAAAAATTAGCGAAAATAGAAAAAGCTATTCAGTTTGAATGAAAATAAATTTTATGTTGCATACTTTTTTACAATGAACTTATTTGTTAGATAAATACTTCTGATACTTACATATTAGTGTCACCACAACCAAATTGGCGCCACGCGCATCGCGTCATTCCCCCCCCCCTTCAAAATATGTTGTTTTTTTTTAAACAATTTTTTATTATTTTTATCAAGGACCGATGATAATACAATAATTTTATTATTTTGTTCCATTGTCCTTATCAGGATCATCAGGATTAACGATTTCCCATTTTCGGATTCCATCCCGCATTTGGCGACTGATTCCAGATTTGGCGACTAAAATAAATTACAACTTAATTAACTATAAAAGCGTGTTTTTTTTTGTTTTTTTTAAACTATAATTTATTTCCGTGTAAAACACATTAAAATCTTTTTGTTTTGATACCATGGTGCGTTTCACGTGCAGCGCATTTAGCTGAGGTGACGCTAATACGTAATTACTGTACTTTTTTCTCATTTAGAAGTGAATTCGTCCATTTTGTTGTATTTTAAGTGTTTTTTTTAAACTTACTATTTAAAAATCTGTATAACAAAGCACCACTGATATTTCATTTTATACTTAGTTATATGAAATGATATATATATATATATATATATATATATATATATATATATATATATATATGAGCAATGTAAAAACCTTTAAGTTTTTTCGTAGAATTTTTTTTAAAGTATACTTAATTTACAATTTTATCTTATTTTTCTATTGTTTAAAATTGCATTCAATATATATTTTACGATATTAATGTATATTTTACTTGTTTATAGGTACCAGGTCAGCAATTTCTAACAGATGAAGAAGATGACGAGGAGTTCACTCCTGTGGGTAAGTGGATTATTTTTTAGAATTCTTATTGCTTTTAGAAGAATTCTTATTGCTTTTAGAAGAATTCTTATTGCTTTTAGAATTCTTATTGCTTTTAGAACAATTCTTATTGCTTATATATACACATATCATTTAAAAAATGAAATTGTAATTGACTTCTTTTTAAAAATCTCGAAGATAAGCCTTTCTGAGAGTTAGAAATACTTGCTTTAAACTTAAAAAAGTTAACATCCGATATTAAGTTTAATTTTAATTTCAAACTGGATTCTTTTATGGAAGAATATGCAGGGTGATTCTAAAATCGTGAGACAAACTTTGAGGGGAGGTAGAGCTCACTAAAACTATCAATTTTTGTGTATGGGAATATATGGGTGGAAGTGCCGCTTTTGAGACACAAACAGAAAAAATAACACATTGACGGAAGCATAAAATGTTCATTAGAACAATACTTAACGAGTGATTCCGTACAGAAAATGTTAAAACAGTTTTAGAAATTGCTCCCACCAACCATCATGTATGCTTGGCGACCTTTATGGCATAATTGGCTGACAATATTGGCGATAGTTGAGGGTAGCAAAGCGATGAGCCAGTGATCTGCCGCTCTACCAAAATCGACGTTTGTGCTTGAGATTTCGGTTTTTATGGGTGATTTTACTAATAGCGAAAAGGCAAACATACATCTAATGTACGGGGATGTTAATGGTAACGGCAAAGCAGCGCTACTGCTGTATAAGGAACGCTTTCGAAGTCGACGCATTCCGAACCACAAAATGTTTCAGCGATTACATCAACAGCTGTGTGAAAATGTTTCATTTACCACCAGTACTGATGGAAGAGGTAGATCGAGGACTGTACGACAAACACACATGGAAAAAGTCATCTTGGACCATATGGGCAAAACACCCGGCACAAGTACAAAGGATGTAGCATGTCGTCTACATGACAGTCAACCAACCGTTTGGTGAGTTTTACTGTTGAACTGTCGGTGGATGCAGCTTCTAAAAATGTTTTAACATTTTCTGTACGGAATCATTCGTTAAGAATGCTGCTAATGAACGTTTTACGTTTCCTTTAATATGTGTGTTATTTTTTCTGTTTGTGTCTCAAAGCGGCACTTCCGCTTATATATTCCTATACCAAACAAAAATTGTTTATTTTAGTGAGCTATACCTCCCCTCAAAGTATGTCCCATCAATTTAGAATCACCTTGTATAGGGAAGTTTTGTCATGCTCCATGTTTTCAATTCGTTCTTTTTTGAGAATCTTCGTTACTTACGTATAATACTGTCGACCACATTTTCTCCAATTAAAAAAAAATCGCCAAAGGATACCATCGTTATTACTGTGTTCGAACATGAATGGGAACGGTTTTCCACTATTGGCTGCAAATCGCGGCATTTGGCGCCGTCTTTTTGATGACGAAATTGACGGCGTATTACGCATATTGTGTAAGTATTGAATCATTCTAAATTGAAAAAAGTGAACCACAATTTCAAATACATATAGCTTTAATTTTCAGAATATATTCTGAAAATTATGTCACGTGTATAAAAGTTTAGTTGAATAATACTTTGAGGTTGAATAGACGCATCAATCACATTTGACAAAGTAAAAAACTTGGATTTTCCAAAAAAAAAAAAATTTTTTTTTAAACCAATTATGCATTAAATATAAAAACTTAATTTCATTATAAGTTATCCAATTTTATTATTTAAAATTTTTTTCGTATTCCAAAATATTTTTGTAAATAAATTCTGAATTTCAAAGACCATTTATCAACATGACATCATTTTTGTATCATTTAAAAGGTTGCTCTAGGATTAATTCTCTTGAAACTTTTTCGAAAAGGTTAAGGAACAATTTTTTTTTATTAAAAGAAGACGGAACTTGACTATTTTTCCTACTAACTATCACTCTTTCTTACTTATCTCAAGTAATATAATTAATTTTCAAGTGTCGATAGTTTTTCAACATCCGGGTTCAAAACCATGAACTGTACCATTTGCAAAATTAGGTTAACTAAAATCTTAAATGGAAATTATTTGCTGTATTTGTAATGAATCTAAATTCCACAACGTTTGACTTAAAACCGAATATCGTAGTTTACTGAATAATTTTTGAACTTTGGTTTTTATGGCAGCTGACATCATTGAAGACGCAGGCTGATAACGTCTTTTAAAAACGTCGTAATGATTGGTTCACAAAAGCACCCATCATTAAGAAACTCGAATCTGAAGATTTTGTAATCATGGTAACGAAAGAAAACACTGGAAGAGAGAATCTGATGGAAGTAAAGTAAATTTTTATGATGACCCTTAGGTCACGTGGGTGGATTTTATTTCACATTTATTATTTTTCAATTCCTGTAATTAGTTCACAATCTCCTTATATCTTGTTCAAATTTTCAATCGCTAATAAAATACATTTTAAAGCGCTCAATTGAGCTGAAATTTTTTTATGCACGATTATTTTGGATACCAATATGATAATTTAATTAAAATTAATAACAATTAATTGATTAAAACTAATTATTCAAAGAATTACAAATACAGCCACGTTGGCATCATTTTTGGCGACTTGTGTCATAACTTTAAAAGGTTTTTTTCTCACATTTTAATGCGCTTATTTGAGCTGAAATTTTCTATGCATGATTGTTTTGGGTAACAATACGATAAGCTATTCATAAAAAGATTTAATGCCTCTCTATTGAATAAAGAACAAAAAAGTAATATATATATATATATATATATATATATATATATAAATTTTAAGTTAATTTCTGCTTAGATCAACAAAGAAAAATTTTATTTTAGCTACTTTTTATTAAATAGTTACAATTAATATAAATATGTATATACATAGGGCAGAATCACAACATTAAGTGCTCATTAATCTTTATTAATTTTCATTAAAGTATCGCATTGTCATCCAAAACAATCGTGTATATAAATTTCATTTCAACTGAATACTTTAACACTTGAGAAAAAAAACCTTTTCAAGTTTTGACACAAGTCGCCAAAAGGGTCGCTAAGTCGCCAAAAATGATACCAACGTGGCTGTATTTGTAATTCTTTAAATAGTTAGTTTTAATCAGTTGATTTTTGTTAGTTATAATTAAATTATTGTATTGTCATCTAAAATAAACGTGTATATAAAATTTCAGCTCAATTGAGTGCTTTAAAATGTATTTTATTAACGATTGAAAATTCCACCAAGATAAATAAATAAATATAGAGAGAGTGTGAGCTAATAGTAGGAATTGAAAAAAGATTTAATTCCTCTCTATTGATTGAAGAACAAAAGAAGAGTTCATAAATGCGAATTGAAAATTAAATATTACCTTCGTGTGGCATTAATAAAAAAAAATCTGAGAGAAGAATTTATCGCAGTTTTCTCACCACAAATTTGCTTAACATCTCATCTGAGAACAAACCTTACAGAACTGATACCCAATCTTCACAGCAAGACAATGTTCCGGGATTATTTTTCACATCATTTGTCTTAATAATTCATCAGCAGAATCCCTTGAGCAATTACCAGAGGCCAGTTATACTTCCATCAGCCAATCTCTTTATCCACTAATGGCTATCCCATTCAATTTTCTCAGGAAAGAGTCTTTCAAAAGACCCTGCAGGCGAGCACAGAAATCTGCTTCCGCGTCAACTTCACTCATCATCGCGGGTTAATTAATTACTTGACTCATTATTTAATTGCACCTGGCGTATTAGTTAATTACTGTTTGAAAACTGTTAAGATCGCACAGATAACAAGGACAACGTGTTCGTGTGCATCGTAGAAGAAGCGAGAAATACGTTTAATTATTGTAGCAGTAGCAAAAAAGATTGGTAGACTGAAGCTTCCAGATTAGTTGTTCGTTTTGTATCGGTTGATTCTTGCTTTTTATTGGTTGATTTTTTTTCCTGGCAGGTGTATTTAAAGATGCACATGTTTTATATTCATTCGCTGAGACGTTTTGCGACTGGTGGGTATTGAATAGGACGAGTTGTGTGTGATAATGAAATATTACACATGTGAAAATATTTATACATGTATTCCTGTTTAAGAGGACTAGGTACCCTTTAAACATATTTTTAATAATGTATTTAAAAATTATATTTTAGCATTTCTATAATGTTTCTATTTAAGATAATTATATAAGATGAAATTTTTTGCTCATGTCTTATACATATCTTTAAAAATGTAAATTTTTAAAAGGAAATTTTGAAAATTTTAAAATCCTACTCCTTTTGTATTTATTAATACGTATTTTGACACGAAATTTTTGTGTAATATTCTTAAAGATGCTTTTTAAACAACTTTAGGTATTTATTTTACGATAACATAATTAGTTTTGAAAAAATGAAATGTTGATGCTTGTGCTAATATTTAACGAAAAACCCAATATCTCCTACAATAAATTTTTTTTAAAAAAAAGTATTCAGTTTATAGCAAAATAGTTTCCTAATTTTGGTACATTTATTATGTACAACTCACAGGAGAAAAATGGAAGTGATTGGACAATAATTGTGGAAGTAGCTTTTTAAAATGCACTAATGTTTTTAAAAAAAAGCACAAACTGAGAAAAACCATTTTAAAGTTTATAATTCTAGAAAAATAATACTTATAAGCTTAAATCAGCTTAAAATACCATTTTAAAACATTAACTATATATTTTTCTTCATTTTTCTTCGAACATATTCTTATTTTCATATCATTTCAACCCATATTTTTTTATAAATGATCCTTTTTAGAGAGAATTACTTGCACCCAAATAATATGAAAACTCAAGAAGAAATTTAACATTTTGTCATAACAGAAATTTTAATTTGTTTTTCTTTACATAATATTGAAATATTATACATGGATGAAAAACTTATGATAAATAAGAACTAAAATTATAAAAATATTAAAGTACAATGCCTTAATTAAAAAATTTTACACGCACACATTTTACCAAAAAATAAAAACACTTTTAACGAAAGTTGTAGTTACTAAAAAGTACTGTAAAGCACTACAATTATGATTAAACAAAATAAAATGTGTTTTCGAAAAGTAGTTGATAAAAATTAGCGTAAGTCACTAACACTTCAGAAAAGGGGGCGTGGTCGAGTTCTCTAGTTCGTTTACATTTTTCAAATGAAGTTTTTTCCAAATTCTAATTCTTAGGCATTCAAAAGTGATATATCCATTGAAAGATTATCACAAAATAAAAATAACTAAGGAACATAACTAAACAAATACTAAAAAAAAAAGGCATTTTGGCCATTTTTAGGGTATTGAGTCCTCATAAGTTATTCCAATTAAAAAAACTTTAATATAAAAGAGTATGTGCTCACGTAATAATAATTCATAACCAGTTTTTCTGTTTAAAATGCTTTAAAATTCAAACGCAGAGTTTTAAATCACCCAGTTCACAATATTATTCCTGTTGTCTAATTTTAATGCAATTTTAATATAAACATATTTTATAATGATTTGTGCACAGGTAAATGTAATCTAATTATTAGTTCTATTATTTATAGTATGCCTTCTAACTGTTTGTGAAACATAGTTTCAGGTTTTGTGGGATGTGGGGCAACAAAGGCTATTATCTCCTTGTGGAGCATAGTTGATTTTGTATCGGGTTTTTTTCATGTTCCTCGCAAAATGTTTAGTATTTAATAAGCTTTATTTAATGTTGTTAAAATTCCACCTTAGGTTTTTAAGTGATTACAAAGCATTTGAATATAACTTTAATAACATACACGGTTATATTTCGGTACACCTATACTTGTATAGAAACAATATTAAACAAACATATATCAAATATTCTACATTTTTAAAAGGGAAAGATAAATCGTTATACTTTACAAAATAATTTCGTGTTTTTGCATTATATTGTAATGGTTCACTTTTAAAAAAATTTAAAAGACGAATAAATTCAAGCTTAGTTGTAAATAATTTTATCTTAACTCTGTCATATACTTTGTATTTATAATATTGGTTTGAGTTTTTAAATTCTTTTTTCTTTTTTGTATTTATAATTGATTCAAGAGTGAGCTCCGTAGAATAAAAATTTCAGCTGTCGAATTAACAGTAATTTAAAACAACAGTGTGCAAATTTATTTATGCTGCTGATATAGTTTTGATGAAGTCAATATGAATTATTTTTAATTATAGAAATAAGTAAGTATTTTATTGAAATCTAAATTTATGTATACGTATATATACGTCGTAAAGTTTTCTCCTTTTCTACTTCATTTATTCTTCATATATTATTTAATGAAATGTTATTTTTATAAATGTCTATTTTACAAAAAAAAATCTCCCTATTTTTTCTTTATAAACTTTCTATTTGTAAAATCACATATTAGTTTCTTGAATTGAAGTGTCATTGCATACTTTATCATTTCATTGCATAATTACCAACACAATCTTTCCTTACTTTTAATTTAAATGTTCGCAATCTTTTATTAAATATTACCTTATCAATTATTAACTTTATGGCGTAATGATAAACTGATATCTTCTGACTCGCATTAGATGAAAGATACTTTTTTCTTAATGATTAATTCTCAAATTATTATTGTCTTAACATGTATGAAATGTCGCAATCTGTTTTGAATTATTTTTTTTTAATCACCTTTTTTCTATTATTTCTTGTTTGTTTGGTTTTTTTTCGAGAAAGGAAACATGTTTTCTTAGAAGTAGTGTTTATGTTACATTAATAATACAAGAGTGTACGTGATTTTAACTTTCTTCTAATATATCACTGAAAACGCTCTTCACCTGTTATAAACAGCTATTAATTTAAATGATAAGATCTACATTTTTCGTCAACTGCGTTTCGCTTCTGCGCAGTGATCGTTTCACACATGAAAGGCTAATTATGCAACACTTGGTGAAATTAGCAGCAGTATTATTAATATTGTTACTTTCTGCAGTCGTTGTGTGTGTGTGTGTGTGAAAAGCAAATTTTCTGTATTCATTTGTTTTTTAATAGTAAAAATGCCGAAAACGTTAAAGAAAAGCTTTTTAAAATTTAAGTTTTTTTTTTCTCTTTTGACTTATTTATTTTTTTATAAAATGTTTCGTTTTTTTAACACACTTTTATTAGCTTTACCAGTATGTAATGGAATTTTTGAACTCGATTTTTACCCATTTTAAAAAATCAGATTAATTCGAAATGTTGCACACTTGTTAAGGACCAATGACAATACAATAATTTAATAATTTTGTTCCATTGTCCTGATCAGGATCATCAGGATTTACAAATTCCCATTTCCAGATTTGGCGACTAAAAGATTAAGTTATAACTCTAAATCGAAAATGCTCATGGTTAATACAAATAAAACAATCAAAAAACGATCTACAATAAAAGCGTGTTTTTTTTTTGGTTTTTTAAACTATCATTTTTAAAAGGATTTTTTTAGCACTAGTTACTATGAAAAGTTCTTTATCTTTCATTTGTTCTGATATTAAAAAGTGTTTAGCCAGTAGTTTAACTACTGTAATGATTTTAAATTTCAATGTTGATGTTTCCTAAAAATTAATTTCTATTTTGTTTAAGTTTTCGCTACTATTTAGATACAAATTATTGCAAATGAAATTGTTTAATTACCTTAAAACGGAATTATTAATTAGAGAAATATTCTTAAAGTGAAACTATTTAATTATTTAAGTTTACCATAATAATAAATAATTATCATTTAGTATATTTTCCTGCAAAATATTTCCTATTTACGCATTACACCATCGACCATTTTCATCAAATCAAAAAAGTCACCAAATGCCGCGATATGCAGCCAATAGATGAAAACCATTCCCACACATGTTCAAATACAATAATAATAATTAAAACATCGTTAATTTGGCGAAATTGGTCAACGGTATGATACTTAAGTATTAAATTAACGTATTAAACGACGTAGCTTAAATGGTTAGCTTATTTGTAATGTTTGAATTTTCGTTTTATCATGCATAGCCCGATTATTGTTTTATTTTCATTTGTCAAGTTTTCATGTCAAGTTTTCCACACACATCACAATTAATATATTAATGACTTACATAAAAACTATTCTATTATTGTTTTAAAGGATTACCAAAGCATAATTAAAAGATAACTGTCAATTAATTAGGCCAGTATGAAAAAGTAATGATGGCAACAACCCCTTTCGTGTTCTCTTGTTCAGTCGTCAACTTTTTTAAAAGTTTCGAAAGTACTTAATGAAAAATTCTAAGCTTTAATCACTTATCAATCAACTCTTATCATAAAAATTATTTATATTTACCATTGTTTTGAAAAACCAAATAAAAGTAAATCTATCATTTGATCAATTCTCTAAGAACACAATGGAATGAAATTTACGACCTTAAAATAATAAAACTATTGTTTAACCACATTTTAATGACGATATACATTTCATTGAATTTACTGTCATTTGTGTACCCTCAAGACGATATAGTCAGTAGTGTAACGTACACCCCCGCATTCCGGGGAGGGGGAAGCAGGGATTCTAGAGATCCCAAAGTCTGACTGACGCTAAGTACGTATTAGTTCTTGGAGGGCAAAAGCTGACTTTGCAGGGAGGCTGTGATATTCTCCGTTACGCCACTGAGTATTGTGGTTAGTGACACTAACTGCTGTGCCTTTTAGGTTCGAATCTCGGAAAAGGCATGAATGCTTGTAAATGTATAGTGCCTGTGCGGCATTAGCGCACTCTAAATATTCGTCGAGCCCTTTCGAGATGCTGGCGGAAGGGAAAGAGAGGTGGGATGCCCACTTGACCACTCCCCAGAGTGTCCTCCCTCAAAATTTGGGGTGGAATGGAACCAAATCGTACTGCCACCAGCATGGTGCTCAAAGCTGTGGCTAAAGACAGACGTACATCTAGCCCCTTGTCACAATGAATTTTTTGTCCCTCGATCTGACACCGTTAATTGGATTGCATTAGAAACAACAACAACACTGTCATTTATTTACAACTACTTAAAGCGACGCTGCGTAAAGAACTTTTTGCTTAGTTAATACTAAACTTCTCCTTTTGTCATTGTTTAAAATAAACAGATTTTATGAGTACACTTGAACATGAGTACACAGCATCATCTCTTACAATATTATGTGTTTCTTATCATATTCAATTCAAGCGTGCTTAATAAACTGTATTTTGAATCTTTGGAAATTACTTAAATAGATGTTCTACATAGAATTATTCACTTTCTTAATATCTTTTTTTTTCTTCCAGTGAATCATCGATGTGAGCGTGGCCAAATGATAATCGATGTGACGACGCAACAACCCTTCAGGGGCATCATTCACCCGCGTGATTACAGGTCGGGACCCTGCGTGGCTCAGGGCCGAGGGGGCAGGACTACTACCCTCGTATTAGACCTGCACGTGGACAAAGACGACCCCCGATACTGTGGGGTGCAGCTGAGGAAGGTGAGTTTCAAAGCATCTCGTGAATATATGATTCAAACTGTATAATGGAAAACATTTATAACATTACATGAACTATATTATTAAGCATACATATGACTATATATTATTGTGCTTGTGACATTGTATCATGTTTATAAAGTATGTATGTAATCTGAATAGTATAAATGTCGTACGAACATAATCATCATGATTTATGACGTGACAGTCCAGGATGGGACAAGACCTTCTGAACCATACGTTTTCAACCACCTCTACTTGCAGCCTAATTGCTTCAATTTTTTTTCCGGACCAAACATTCCTTTTCTACTGCATTTATGCATGGAAATTTAGGTTTACCTCTCCTTTTGTGTTATATGGTATAGCCGAAAAAAATTCTTTTAGAATGTTACTGCCGTTTTACGGATAACATGTCCAATCCAATTGAGCGACTAATTTTTATGTAATAAACAACAAGAATGCCGGTTATATTTCAGTTCAGATTTCAAAACAAGTAATTTTTACCGAGTGTGTGAAGGGGGGGGGGGCTATTAGCCCCACGCCCAGCAACGAACCTGGTCTTCCACAGAGGTTTTGGTCCCGGGCCCAGCTGGCCCATGCCATAAAACGCCATTGCGTTAGTACGAAGATTATTAGATAAAAAAATAATCTTATGAATCAATTTATTATGAGATTAATGCAATAACTAAGACATCAATAAAAATGGTTGCATAAGCAAAAGATGCATAGTTATGTAGGACATATTTAACCCAGCAGAAGGCGCGCACACGATACTAACGTTAGTGGTCGCGCGGGGTGACGGAGTTACCCCAGTCCTTTTGTTACAATTATTTTTACTGTACACGATGTAAATCGTAATTCCAGTGAATAAATTTAATCAAGAGAAATAAAATGTTTCAAATGTGCGTGACTATAATGAAGGAGGCAAATCACAACATACTTTTCGCTTTCCTTACAGGAATGATATTTGCAGGCAAAACTGTCACATTTTGTTCAAGTTATTGTAGTTTTACTGTCCATTGATGATCGACAAATACCATGTTTAATTTTTTCTTGCTTGTGTCTTTTTAACTGGACGCAGTGTGTTGTATGGATTTATATCTTTCTTGATGAAGTTTTTTTAGGTAGCATTTGAAAACTTTCATTTCAATTCAAACGTTTCATGTTCATCGCTTCTCTCAAATTTACCTTCGATATCATGATTACTATCCATTATTTCATCAGATTCTTCCCTTGCTTGATCAGTTTCAACTTCATCCAACAGAGATCGCCCAGATGCTCTTTTATTTCTTTGAATTCTGTTCATGTACATTTAAAAACTATAATGAGTCGTAAAATACAGCAATCAAAACCACTAAGTCGTTCACAGGGTGAAAATGTAGCATGTTCATAGAAAATATTTTGGAACAAAATTGGTAACGCGTCGAACTTAGTCACTTCAAGTACCTAAAGAATGTAAAAAAACGTTGGCGCTTCCAAAAAAGAGGGAAATACGGGACAAATACATTTTAGTTCCCATGAAAATTGTAATATAGGAGGTACTGGCAAGGGCATTTATAACAAATAAACAATTTTCCCAGAATTAAAGAATTCGTGAGCCTGCTGTAGGGATGGCGGTTATTTCCGAAAAAGATCGATTTTTAAATCGATTCGAATCGTAACCTGATTAATCGATTCACAAATGTAACGCTCACAATGTAAATATAAATCAATTTTATGAAAAACAAGAAAGATACCCTAATAAACGATCTCTTATCAGTAAAATCAGCGAATTTTTTAGTTCAGGGTATTCGACAATACAATTATTTTTATTACCATATCAAAGAGTATCAGGTATAAGAGAAGACATTTATTTTTTATAAATGTTTCTAAAAACTTTAGAAAATAGATAATATAGCTTATTGTTCCCAATGCTTAATATATAAGCTTTTTAAAAACAACAGTCTGTCAAGTCTACAGGGATCCATGCGGTTCTGCTGACTTGCGATGTGGCCGGCAATCGAAAAAAGGCGCTCACTAGGAACAAATGATCCGACAATTCTCATATACATCATGGATATCAAGTGAACATGATGATATATACCGTTTTTGTGTTCTTGCCAGTAAATTAACCCTTTAACCGCCAACACTGTAATATTACGTGTTTTAAAGATAGTGCATTCAACTAATTTTAAATAATTCTATGGTTTTTTCAAAACAAAAATCGAATTTCGATTTTCAGCATGACATATCGATTCACTGAATCGATTCAATGCTACATATCTATTTAAAAAATCGATTTTTTGGCCCGAGAAATCGATTCTTCGATTAATCGATTTCAGATCGCCATTTCTAGCCTGGGGTAACTCTGTTCTCCGAGCGACCACTCTTGAGTTTAAAAAATCTACTAAATAACTCCTTGCATGCAAGAACATTTTGTTCCATTTTCTCAGTTACATCTCAAGTGTCATGCGAGATACATAAGGCTTCTTTTTGCCACCATTTCAGAGTTGCAATGGTCTGACAAAAAGACAAGCTGAGTTCTCCGACTATCTGCAGACACCACAAGAAAAAGCTTGGTGTCTTCGTGCGCGCGTGCTGTGTTCAACTGAATTTAAATCAATTACACGCATTCAGTAGCACGCATGAAAGACGTGGAATGCGGATTCTACCGTACTTAAATTCTGTTTTATTTTGGAGTATTACTAACAAAATGGGGTGAATAGTTTAGTTTCACAAACTAGGAAAGGATGCGACAAAATGCGGTACTACACCAAAGGCGTTAATTGTTTCTCTGGAACAATACAATGGATTATAATTATCGTTGTTTCTTCATTCAGTTGTTTTTAAGCGAGCTTGTTGATTTTAGCATTGCAATCTTAAGATAAACGAGAGTATTGTTTTAGTTTTATAATTGATGAGATAACTATAAACATGTTGATGAAGACATATGAAATTCATATTTTATCTTAATCCAAAGACGAATCACTCTTTTTACAATTGTGTGAAAGGTTTGTTATGTTTAAGGTCAAATTGTTTTCATGTTCATCGTCATAAAATATGAGCAGACAAATAGCGAAGTTTGTGTTTGTTTTTACATCATAATTCGGTGAAATTCTGATACCCTTGCATTTATTGTGAAAATGCATTATTTTAGATTTTAATTGTCGGAAAATATTCAAGAGTTCAAACAGCGTTAAATTGAGTAATGTTATTGGCTTGAGTTTGAGAAATTTAAAAAATTAGATACCTTAAAATCCGGTGTATAACGCGCACCTATACTTTCAAGCTTTTTTTTTTTTCATTTTTCGACATATAACACGCACCTCCTTTTTTACGAAGAAACCTGAATTATACGTGTGTAAGTCTCTTGTGTTTTGAAGTAATTTATTTGAGGTTATTATCCCAAGCTTTTTTGAAAAAATAGCATATTTCTGGAACTAACAACCCTTTAAGTTCATAAGAAATGTTATTTCTTTTAAATAAATAGTATTCCGATATATGCAGAAGTTAAATTTTTTATTTTCATCTTTTTTTTTTTTATTTTTAAAACTATCATTTTATATCAGGCGTATAACGTGCACTCGTAAATTTCAGTCCTTTTTTTTTGCATTAAAAGTGCGCGTTATACGCCGAATTTTACAGGACATTGTACTTTTTTTCTCAATAAGCTATTAGGAACTAACCCTTTCTAGACACGGCAAGTCCACCTAGAGTGGAAGCCATTTCATTGGTGGCATCATCTAGTGGCGGCTTCCGCTACCCAATTGTGATGTTTGAATTTTATTCAATTCAAACTATCTTCCGATGATAACTATTGCCGCGATTTAATTTTGCCGAGAGTACCAGAGCCACATTGATACTCAAGGGATCTTTTTCATGCTACATAATCATATGATATGCGTGCCTACAATTTTCGCATCCAGAAAATCTATGGACTCCAGCCAGGATCGAACCCGCAGCCTTAGACTTATGAAACGGGGATACACTACCACTAAGCCACCGGTGCCGACTATACACATTATACTAAACTGTGTGATTTTTAAAATTATAGTGTCAGTTTTCTCTAAAATTTAAATATTATTTATTCTTGGGATATTTTTTAAAAAAATTGAGAAATTATATTTTATAAAAATACAATCTTTTAGTCGTTCAAGTATTCATTGAATTTATTAATCAGTACACACAGAAATTGTGCATTGTTTTTAAAGCAAAATTAGCATTTATTTTATTACTAGAAATGAATATTACTGAAAAAGGACTAATTTTTTTTTCGTTACTAAAACAGAAATGCCATTGTGCTGTTTTAAGTTTTCCTATTTCAAGTAGAATTTTCTTTTTTCATTTCGTACTGCCTTTTTCTGCAGCAATTAATATTAAAAATTAAACATTTAAATTATTTTTTTCAGAAAAATAAATTTTTATTTTTTCATATTGAAATGCTAACAAGATACATTTTTTAAAAGTCCTTGAATTATTAAAACAGAAGCGCCATCACATTGATGTTTCTATACCGATTTAAAGTTAACGTTTTCTTAATTTATAATGTTTCGTTTTATGTTGCAATTAATATTAAAAATTTCTAAATAAGTACTCACTTTACTTGCAGTTGCGAAACATCTCTATGAGCTAGAAAAAACAACATCGTGTTTGTATACAGTTTATATAAACTCCGTATTCAGTGGCGTAACAGAGAATATTAGAGCCCCCTACGTAAAGTCAGGTTTTGGGTCCGAAGCTGGATCTTACAAAGGGTACATACATACTTGGCATTAGTCAGGCCTTAGGCCTTCCAGAATCCTTGCTCCCCCCGATGTAGGGGTTGGGGGGTGTACGTTACGCCACTGACTGTATTAAATTATTTAAGAGCTTGTTTAATGTAGGTGGTTTAACAACCGCATTTAAATCTGGAAACGTTTTTTCAATGAGGGAGTTAAAAACAGTGGCGCAACGTACACCCTCGCAAACCCTGGATTGCGAGGCCCCTCAGGGGGCTCACCTTCTTTAGGTGGGTACGGGTGTCAATCCCGAGGTACCCTAGTGATCTTTTCCTTTTCCCAAGGGGTTTACTATCTTTGGTAAACACGGGTGTCACAACCCCGGGGTACCCCAGTGATCCTTCTCTATTTTCGACCCTCCATCTTGTCATCCAATTTCTTCTTTTCCCGTCCAGACCACAGACCTATGAATGTTTGGCGCAGTACAGCCAAAACTGACTCTTGCGCCATAAAACACCAAACTCAACTCAACTCAACCCTGGATTGCGAGGGGCCTAAAGCCTGACTGACGTCAAGTATGGATTGAACCTTGCAGCCCAAAACCTGGCTTTGCAGGAGGGCCCAAATATTCTCCGTTACGCCACTGGTTGATAACACATGACTAATAAAACAAATTAATCAAAATTTCAACTTTATCTTGTTATTGGACAGGTTTTGAATTATGCTAATAGGTTTCATTAGCAAAAGAATTTCGCATTAAAATAAAAAAATAAAAAATAAATCGTATCATTAACGTGTATGGAATATTACAACCTGTAATTTTGCCTTGCATCAGAACTAAATAGGTCGATGATGATGATTAAGAAATGTAATGCCAGTTAGGTCTTCCCCCCATTGAGTGAAAGGCACAAAAGTTTTTATCCACTTAAATAATCATTTATTTTTGTAATACACAAGAATGTAAAAAGGATTTATTAATTTTTTTTACCAAGTATTGCGTTCCGTACATATTTGTGGTTAATTATTCACGGATCATAGTTTCAAGAAAAAAACATTATTCATATAAGAATATTCATTAATTCACATTAGTTATGTAAAATAGTATTTGCATTTTTGTTTTATATCAAATGGTTAGTTAAAATATATTCTAGAGCATTACTGAATTGAAAAAAACAGATATATAAAATATGATAATTGATCTACACAAATAAAATATCCTACATAACAGAGAAAGGCAAATTCGAAAACCAAGAATAGCAAATCAATATATAGGGCGTGTCGAAAAGTATGACTACACTTATAAAAGGAAGTAGGATTAAGCTTGCTGTATAAGGATACTAATCTTCCCTTCAAATGAAAATTTGTTCGCAATAGTGCTACAAAAAATTGAAAAAAATAACCAAGATTGCAAAACACATAGGCCTAAATTTCGCGCTTATAATCATACATTAATCTATTAACCATTCAAAATAAAAGGAATGACCAGTGGCGCACAAAGGGGGTCCTTGAACCCCCAAAGTTCTTGATTTTTTCCGATTGGTTATAATTTTAAGTATATAATACGTAAAATTTAATTAAATATTTGTTATTAATGATTAATTTTATTAATTAATGCTAATTATTTATTCAATAATTAGTTTTCTGTGTTTTGTTCCTGAAAATCGACAAAATCAAAAATATCGTGATACTAGAATGGTGAACTTTCAACCCCGGACCCCCCCCCTTGAAAAATTCCTGTGTGCGCTACTGGGAATGACTATTATATAAATGTAACTAGTAGCAAAAGAAACACATAAGAGCAAACATAAATTCAATAACTCGTAAAAAATTTCGTATTCATGAAGTAAAATGTATATAAAGTACACAATTTTTTTCATTTGAAAAGATATTTGATTGAATTAAGAGAATAATGTTTGTTTTATAATAAATAAGCTTATTTAATGCTTTATTCAATTTTAGATGTTATGGGTAAATATAAATTTTTGACTTAATGCTTTCAGGGTACTGTTTATGAACAAAATAAATTGAAATAAAAGTCTTTAAAGAAAATGTATTTACTAAAAACATTTATGTTTTCTCTTGTTGAAGAAAAACGAATATTATAACGATCTCGAGACATATATACTATTACACTACATTATCTTAACCATTACCCTACTTAAGTAAACATCATTTTAGGGAGATATTGAATACACACATATCTAACCATTAGAATATTTGCGTAACTGATGCTCAGTTGATTGTTATTTGTATTATTATTACAATAAGGTATTGTTATATCTCTCCTTTTTTTCAAGGATCAAGCATTGGAATTTAAAAAAATCTTTAATTCAGTTTTTGAATGACCCCTAATGTGTTTATATAACTGTAACATCGAAATTACTTCGTGCTGTACTTGAACTTTTGATACATTAGCATATTTTTTTAAATCTTTGGTCCATTGATTTCAAAGCAATAAAGTGCTTTCAATCGGAAAGAAGTGAGATCTTGGAACAGAAATTGATGGTGGATCGATTAGAATTGTGTTTTAATACTTAGAATAAATTGATTACACTCTGTATTGTTACAGATAGTTTGGATTTTGTTTGCTTATCTGCCAATAAGGTATTGTGTCACAAAAGATTGTTTGCAAAACAAGTCAAAATACTATTTTGGAATTGCTAGTGAATAAAATGGATCTTGGCGACAAATTTTGGTCCCAAAAATGGCCAAGTCGCCAAATTTATCAGCAAAAGTACCTGACAAAAAAATTAAGTCAATTCCTACTTAGTTCAACAAATAAAAATTTTATTTTAGCTATTTTTTATTAAATAGTTACAATTAATACAAATATGTATATACATATGATAGAATCACAACATTAAGTGGTAATTAATTTTTATTCATTATCATTAAAATACCGTATTGTCATCCAAAACACAATCGTGTATATAAGATTTCAGTTCAACTGAATGCTTTAAAACGGGAAAAAAAGTATCTTTTCAAGTTTTGACACATGTCGCCAAAAATGATGCCAACGTGGCTGTGTGTGTACTTGTAATTTTAAATAATAAGTTTTAATTAATTAATTTTTTATTAATTATAATTAAATTATTGTATTGTTATCCAAAATAATCCTGTATATAAAATTTCAGCTCAATTGAGCGCTAATAGTGTAGGAATTAAAAAATATAGAAAGGCTTAGGATTAATATTTCATGAAAACATTTCATGATCTAGAACCTCCCAACAATTTAAAATTGTTACTTTAAAACGATTCAATTATTAAAAAGTGGCCGCAGTAGCTTAATGGTTATGGTCACGAACGTGTGGCTGACGTGTCGCGGTTTCGAGTCTTGGTACCATTGAAGACGCGTCTTGTAGAAAGGACCGTTGCACGTTAAATCTGTCAAGCTCAAAGTTCATCCGTGATGTGGGTGATTGTTTGAAGACGGGGTGCTAACTCAGGTACCATCCTGTCCACTTGACCGAGGCTCAAAATTACGAGGTCTGTCACCAATAGCTCTCTTGTTGCTTTATAGTGAGACGTTGATAAACCTCCCTAAACCAGTGGTTCTTTAACTTCAGATCTCGTGGCCCCCTTTATGTATAGACTTGACATCAAGGCCTCTCAAGATTTTGAACACTCCTCCCTAAATTATTATTCTTCATCGAGAAATATATGCTTTAGTAGCGTTTTTCATGGCGGCATTTTAGTGATCTAGTCTAGGATGGCATATATTTCAATTTTTCTACGAGGCTTTTCAGACTCTGTGAGTGAGTGAGTAGTGAATAGTAACGTCGCACTGTTCAGCTATACGAGGGCTTTTGGCGACGGACCTCGTAATATTGAACCATGGTCAAGTGACGAGGACGACACCTGAGCTGGCACCCTCCTCTACTAACTACCACACCACACCAACGGGAGGGCGTTTGAGCTCTCGACAGATTTAACACGTCCTTGGCGGGTTTTTAGTGGTACTGGGCTCGAACTCGTGACAAGCCAGCCACGATCCGATACCTTGACCACTCGTCAAGGTATCGGATCTGTAAAGGAACATTAAATGAAATTTCGTGGACCCCTAGAAAGGCGCTGGCCCCCCGGGTCCACGGACCACAGTTTAAGAACCGCTTCTCTAAACGATGGTATGTCGCTGCATGGTTGCAAAAAAGTGCAGCAAGGTGTTATGCTGGCAAGGTAGGTATTGAAAATTTGGAACATCCCTCTTCGAAGGAAAAGTTGAAGAATGCCAATATTTCAGTACTACCTGTATAATGCTCTAGGTATTAAATCCCTTCCTTCTTCAAAAGCTGGACAGCCCAGGGTGGTCCTTGGCCTTCTCAAGAAGTCATTTTCAGGCCAGCCTTCTTCCTGCTAGAGTTCTCCAATTTTTAGTTTTCAAAACTGAGAAATATTTTTCTAGGCCCTCAATCCATCTTAGATTTGGTCCATCTTTTTTCCATGTGCCAATTGGTTGGACATTGAAGACTTTTTTAGTGGTGTGGTTTTCTTCCATTTTGAGAACGTGGCCTGCCCATTTAATTCGTTGTATTTTGATGAAGTTAACGATGTCAGATTCTTTATGTGAAAGATAGAGCTCGAAGTTTGATCTTCTTCGCCACATTCCATATTCCTGAATTCCTCCCCAATAAATCTTAAAATCTTCCTTTCGTAAATACTTATCATGTTCGCATCTGTTCGAGACATGGACCATGTTTCACATGCATAAGTTAATACTGATCTTAAAAGACTTTTATAGAACGTTTGTTTTTCTTTTGATTATATTCGATTTCATATTAGAGAGAGAGAGAAATCTATTAGCTATAGTACTTCTCTTAGGTATTAAATACACAGAAAAAAAAATAACCTCAAGCACCGATACGATAAAAAATATCTGAAGCACCTTACCTGAAAAAAGTAAAGTTTCAAAATTACAAAAGAGAAAAATATAATACACATTCCAGGGATTACTCATCAACATAAACTATACAACTATCACACCAGATGTTTAAGTTTTTTCCAATTTCCCCTTTCATTTTTTGAATTTCCTAAAGATCCCCCGTAATAAAAACAAAATAAAGAATAAAAAATTTCTAGAATATTCATTCTTATAATTCCTCTCGCCGCCATTTGTAAAATTCCCTTTGGGTAAAAAATTGCCGCCATAAGCAAAAGAGTCCCGCTGACGTACATTTCTCGAATGTCCAAGCTGTCACGAACTTTAAAATCAAGGTCAGTCCTGATTTTGTTGGAGGAATGCTTTTGTCAACTGACCTTGCAGATGACCCTTGGCTCGCGTTGAAAGTGGAGTTAAGGAATGAAAAATAAAATAGCATCTTTGAAACGTATGCAGTTTGAATCTTTTCATACCTTTTTTGTAATGAGAGAATGTATTCCTCCATTTTTATTGCCGTCTTTCTGATGATATAATGCTCCTATTCAAGTAACGCGAAAAAGAATAACTTCGAGGATAATACTGTTGTACTCTAAGAATGCTGCAAGAATTTTGCAATTTTGTTTGGGTTGATTGTATTCTTTGTTTATATTTATTAAATGTTAATATCGATTTTAAATTTGTTCCATAAAACTTTTGAAGAAAGGCGGTCTGTCGTAAAAAAATTAGTACGCTAACTGCTGGGGGTGAAAACCCCCTTCGGAGGGTCCAACTAGGTCGCCAAATGGGAAAAACGTATTTTTGGGCCAAAACCGGGAGTTTGCGGGGGGCCTAATATTCCCCCCGGGTTTTTTGGGCGTATGAGTTCCCCCAGTACCCAAAAACCCCGCCGTGTAGGGCAGCGTCGTTTTGTCGGCTGAAACGTCCTCCGTGGGTGTGGTAGTTACGAGAGGAGGGTGCAGTCGGGTTTCGTCCACGTCCTTGACCATGGTTAAAATTACGGGGTTCCGTCGCCAAAAGCCCTCGTGTAGCTGAACAGTGGACGTTAATTTTTATCACCCTTTGGCTTTTGGAATTGGGTTTGAATCCTAGAGAAGGTATGAATGTTTGTTAATGTATAGTGCTTGCGTTGTATGGGGGCACTCGAAATATTCGTCGAGCTGCAAGTCCTTTTCGTAAAGTTAGGGGAAAGGGAAGAAATAAGACCCCCCGCCCCTCCAGGTTTACTTCCAAATCGGAGGCTCCTGTAGCCTATGTTCAAGGTAACGGACTCGTGGCTGGGTGCCTGGTTAGATTAATCCGTAAAGCCCACCGTGAGAGGGGCCGATTCTAAAATATTCAAGGCTCAAACCCCCCTTTGGGTGTGGGGGGGAAGGGAGAGAGGGGTGCCAGAGGTTCGCCCCTTCCTTGACCTGGTTCAAAATTACAAAGGTCGGAAAACCCTCTGGTGGGGGGGTTTGACTTGTTTTTTTTAAAAATTGGGGGGGAAAAGCCAAAACGTATTTCCCACATGGTTAAAAGCTGTCAACAACAGATGTCAGCCCCTTCCGAGTTGAATTTCTTGTGCCTATACAACAAATTTGATTGGGGGGGCTTGTTTGTTCCAATGCCACCAGCGGCGATCGAAGCCCACAAAAATTCATCATGGAGGCAAGTGACCCGCTTTACCCGAGCCCATGAAAATTTTTTGGTCACCCCCCAAAGAAAAACCGGGGGGTGGTCAGGGCCCCCACCCTCCCCCCCCTTCCCACCAACCCTCACGAAAGGATTTTCGGCTCGACGGCTTTTAGGACCCCCATGCCCCCCGCAGGCACTTACATTTACAAACATCCTGTTTTCGGGACACGTACGCACACGTAGGGTTTTAACCCATACTGGATGGGCAGGGAGGGGTAGAAACATCAATAGAAAAGTAAACAGAACACTCCACAATTTTGGAATAAAAAATTATATCGCCTTTTCTCGCTTAGAATTAAAGTAGTGGTCAAAAATAAATCAAAGGATGCATGCCACCCAAACCCGGTTCACACCGGTTTTTTATTCATCTATGATTTAAATCTGGGAAGCTTTTGTAGCCACAGTGGCCGAAAGGTCATGGCTGGCGTTGTCGAATCATGGGTCTAAGACCTAGTGATCTAGTGATACTGAAGACTCGCCGTGTAGAGGAGCTTATGTACGTTAAATCTGTCGAGGCTCAAAATCCTTCCGTTGACGTTGTGGGAAAAGAGGGGATGGGAACTGGTTTGCCCTCCGAACGTGGTTGAAAGCGGGGCCGTCCCGTCCTCATGTTCTCGGGTGGTGAGGAATATTAATTTGTACTGTTCAGCTACCAGGGCTTTGGGGGAAAAAACACCTGAAACCCTGGTCGTGATGACACCCGGCTACCCCCCTTTTCCCAATACCACCCACACCAACGGAGGAGTTTGGGCCTCGACAGATTTAACGTGCACCTGCCCACACGGCGGGTCTTTTATTCTGGGGGCCCAACTCTGACATGCCTGGGCCGATCCGATACCGACCACTGGGTTTCCGCACTCATGTTATGAAAGGGGATGTTTAAAACTAGAACAAAAATTCCCGGGAAAGATCCCTACATTCCAAAAAGGGTTTTGTTGGGGGAGGAACCCTTTTAAGGTTTTGGTAGCACAAAAAAGGGAAAACCAGCCTCTGGAATTCATTTTTCCTTTCTTTTTCTGGCTCAAATCATTTCTGACAAAGCCAATTTTTTTATTGGGCGGAATTGCAATTGGGATTTTTGGGGTTTAAATTTAAATTTGTGTTGGAGAACCCAATTTGGAACCTCAAATCTGGTTGGGTTAGGGGGGTTTAAAAGGCGAAGAGCCAATTTGGTTTTCTGCCCAAAAATTTTGGGGGTTTTTTGGAGGAAAAAAACGAAAAGGAGAAAGGGGAATGACAAAAAGGGGGGGTGAAAATAGGGGATTGGTTTACCCCGGGGGTGACACCATGTTTCCCAAAGAAATAAACCCGGGGAAAGGAAAAAATTACAGAGAGAATTTTTCCTGGGGTTTTGCCCCGGAAATAAAGAATTTTTGGCCCTGGGGGATCCAAATGCTGAAAACAACGAAACTCCCAAAATTAGAGTTTTTTGTTTATGGCTGGAAAAATTGAAGGAACATTTTTATGGATTAAATAAATTTTTCCAAAATGGAAACCGGAAACTTCTCAAAAATAAATTTTATTGTTTTGGGGGCATTATATTTACCCAAAAATTTTAGACTATTTGGGGAAAAAAATTAAGTTATTTTTTTTTTAAAAGTAAATTCCCAAAAAAACCCCTTTTTATTTAAAAAAATTATAAATTTTTTTTTTATAACCGTCTAAAAATTTTAAATTTTTCCCTTTTAATTTTGTCTTTATTGAAAATAACTTGACCTTTTAAATTTTTTTTTCCGTTCTAATTTTCCGATTCATTTTAAATTAAAAAAACCCTTAAAAGTGCCATAATACAAACACATGTTTGAAGAGATATGAGCTTATTCAAATTTTGTTGCTTTTTTGCGTTGATATGAATATATCTGAGGAAACTACGTGTAATTCTTTGAGAAATTCTGCCATATAGTAGCGTAATCAAACGAGAAATACAATTTTAGGCTAAGTTCGAAAAGAAAATATTGCAAGGTATAAAAGGATGTATGAATTAAATTCTCGGAGAACAAAAACTGAATCGAAGTTCTACAAAATGTAGAAATTCATTTTTAAATTTCTAAAAAGTTAAAATGCATTTTTTCCCCCTCATTTACAAATTCGTAGTTCCTTAATAGATTTCGTTAGGTTGTAGTTTCTGTTATTAGTAAGAAATTTTTTTAAAAAATTATGGTATAAAAGTGGAGAGTTATAATCCTAATACATAATCATACGTTTGATACATATAAGGTATTATAAAATAAATAATTGTGATTAATGTAAGACTTTAATAAGACAAGTAATGTATTGAAAATGCAATTAAAATGACAGCTTGAACGGTCTTATGAATAATTTGATTATTTTCTTAAAATAGCCTTAAATTTTTATGCATAATATCCTTCTCTAGTGAAACATTGATTTTTATTTGATAATATGAGATCGCACAAAAAAAATTAAGTGTTTGTCAAAAAATTATTTTTAAAATAATTTTATCTAATTGGACCTAAGAATAAGTATATTTGAAAGAAAATATATGTATGCAAATTATTCTTCATAAAATTAACTTATTAAATAGACAAATGAATGTTATGATGCATAAAACTACATACTTTCTACACAACTTCTGTGCTTTTTTTTGTACTTGCATAAAAAATTTTTTTATCATAGCTAAGTTAAAACATGTCGAAAAATAAATGTTTTTCTCTCTTATTTAGCCAAGTTCTGGCGATGTTACAGTCGCTTTAGCTGTGAGAGTACATCCTACCCTAGAATTATCAGAGGACAAATATTTTTTCCTGACATGCGGAAAAGCAGGATTCAGGAATGCCAGGTAAGGAAGCATACTTTGCAATAACGTTTAATTGGTGTTGTGCTGCCATCTGTTGACATATATTATAACTAAAATACTTTCCCAGTTAGTCCATAGAGGGCAGCACAATATAATCAATTGTCAATTGGGCTATCTAGACTTCTGGGCACTATAAACAGATCGATTAAAATGCCCACAAGCAAGGAAGTTCAAAATAAGATATAAATGTAAGAAAGAGTCAATAAGGGGAACATATATCAGAGATTTTTTTTTATTTTCATTAAATTTCTACTTGTCAATATACTATAAACATTTAATATGATGAGCAATCTCAATTTAAATCTCATTAACTAACATTACACTCCTAAATTCTGTCAATGGAACCTTTTCAATGCACAGCAATATAACAAACTGTATATAATCTTAAAAATACTACATCACTTTAAAAGAATGTCTGTTTTCCCCATCCACAAATTCGCTACTTTTCAAGGTATTAAATAATGAATTTACATTCATATTGTAAAAAAGCATTCTAAGTAACATATATTTCTTTCATTTTCTAGAAACGAAACCTCAAGGGTTACTCTAAATTTTTACCATGATAACAAAAAAGTTCAAGAGCTTATATATAATCAAGAATACGAACTGAGAGCAGCTATGACAAAACCTGATGGTATGTTGTTTTATTATTAATAGTAGACAAAATTTTAATAAAAATATCATCGCTGGTCGTTAAACAAGTCTTTTTCAATTTATTTTGCAGACATTCACAAGTTAAAGTTAGGTCCTGTCTTAGTTTCTCTCCGAACACAACAGAAGTGCCTCTCATAGATGCAAATGGGTAATTATATGAATATTTTTCTTTTTTCGTGTTTTACTCTGAAAATCGTTTTTTAATCTGAAAACTACTGAAGTAACCACATTATATGGTGAACAATTATGTTTAAAATATGACTTCTTCTAGCATGTGAGTAAAATTATTGTCCTAATATTTTCTCCATTTTTCTTTTTGAATTTTGCAATTACCTTTATTTTTACACTGTATAATGTACATATTACAAACATTACTTATTTAGCATCTTATACTTGTTTGGTTATTGAATGAAAGTTTAATTAGTGACGTTTTAAGATTTCTTGATGTCTTAGCCCTTATCCCTCTTGCAGCCGTTTTAAATAACCAGTATATAACATACCAGGGGCCTCAAAAGGTGTAAGAAATAATTGTAAAATATTGAGAGCCCACCTAAAAGTGCCTCCAAGGAATTTTGATACGGGGCCCACTCAGAACTAGTTACGCTAGTATAACATACTTTGTCAACGGTATCAACGTTGTCAACAAATGGTAACGCGCAACAAATGTGAAGGCTCACAATCTCACAAACCTAGACACCAAACAGAACTTGATGGACTGTCACCTTTTGACTAAATGGGTTATGATGGTGTATGGTGGTAGGCCTAGGGCCTAGATACGAACGTGATATAATAACCAGGCATGTTAATGTTACCAAATGACCTATAATTTGAAAATTTTTAAAATTTCTAATGGGGTGGGATTGGTGTTTTACCATTGCAGACCTAGTACATTCCCCGGAAGCTGGTGTCTCCTTTTAGTGCGGCACCATATAGGTGGTACGTAAATCGCCTCAAGTAATTTTTACACCCAGTTTCCTCCCCAGAGAGAGGCCCCTGAGCTCTGACGATGCGAAACCGTTCTCTTAATTTTTTTGTTCCAGGCACCCAAGAACAGGCACCCCGGGTTTTACAGCTCATAATATACAACATGGACGCTGTCGATTTTCTGCATCATGAAAATCCACCGACTTCGTCCGGGGTTGAATCCGCAACCTTGGGCGTACAAGACAAGCATCAAACTAACTACGCCACCCAGCTGGCTTTCAAAATCTTAGTTTGGGGGAAAATACGTTCCGGGTATAACATTTGAAAATTAAAATTAATCGAATCATGATCTTATTGAGGCCGAGTCGAGAACGAGACGAGACTCAGGCCTCGAGACTATGCCTTAAAATGTCGCTGAATATATAGTTTGTAAAAACATAAGTACTCCGAAAATTAAATTATAACCATGGTAACCGAGTAGTCATGGTCTCGAACTCGTGGATGGCGTTATTCCTATTGAATTATAGGGTTGAATTCTGATGTACCGGAAGACTCACCCTTTTTAAAGAGTATGATTTAATTTTTGGGCCATCTCACTTTGTTGTTATGGAAGTCTGGGTTTTGGAGCTCAAACCCCTTTTTTAACAGAACAACCCAAAAAATTTAAAAATTTTTTTTCGCAGATTTTCCCCTTTTATGTATCTTTAAAAAGGTATAAGTTACACTTGTCTATAATTTGTCTTGTTTTGTAAGTCGATTTGAATTGCGATGTGGAAAATGTGAGTGTTGTCATATTAACTGGGAAGTACAACTTTCAATATCTAAGTTATATCTCGTTATTTTTTTATGGGTTTATTACGAAAAAGAATAATTTCTTAAAGTTTTATTTAATATTTCGTCTGATCTAATATAAAGTATTCTCATATTACTTTTCAGCTGTCCACTGACACGATTCCTGAGCGCTTTTCACTACAATGAGACGAGCCATTCTGCGCAGTCTCTTTTGTCTCCAATATTTAAATTTCCAGACACCAACAAAATTTACGTACAGTGCGATGTCGTACTTTGCCGAGGACCTTGCGAGCAGGTGAGAATACATGTTGTTTTTTCTTCACTAAAAAACTTGATGTAACCGTTCTTTTATAATAATTGTAACAGTAGAAGTGCCCTCTAGAGATTACTGAATTTTAGTACAGGCCAGGAGAGGAAAGAAAGTGGTCACTATATGAAAAATTGTCCATGCTCTTTGTCCATTATTTTTGTTAATGAAATATGTGTCTTTAAGTAAAATAATTGTTACACGAAAGGGGACCTTCATTAAAAGCAACCTCGAATTTACCACAGTTATTTTAATCTGTAACGTCAAACGCTCTACAGTTGGATTTTGAAATTTTTTAGGAATAAAGAGATTATTAACGATATGATTCGGTTAACTTTACTAGTAGGTGGTAATTTTTTTTCAATAAACCATTATAGACAATTAAATGATTTTATTAGCCCGTTAATGTTGTTTTAAAAAAAGAAAAAACCGAGTCTTTGCTGGTGCTTTTTTTTCTCTAAGTAAAAAAGATGCATTTAGTATGGTTCGTTTTATTACAGTGCTCATAGGAACGTCTTAAGGTATGGGCCCCCGCCCCGGCCCCCTCATCTCGTTCTAATCAACCTTCTTTAGATCAAAAATTTGAAAAATTTCAAGGGTTTACTTTTTTCGGTTGCATTTTCCGAAAACTAATTTTGACATTTTCAACTGTCACATGTATGACGTTTTTCCGAAGGCCTGGGCCTACCACCCAAAAATCATTATATTTATCAAAGGTGCAGTCGTAGCTGGTTTCTGTGACTGTAATCCATGCACATTTATTTGTACGAGTGTTTGACAACGTAAGTTATGTACTGTCGACATTTAAGGGTCATAGGTGGGGCCTACATTTTTGTAGGGGCCCAGAGCCTTGAGAAATCTTAAGATGTCCTTGGATGTTCATAGTACTTAACAATCTGGAATGTGTTCTAATTCAAACTTGAAAAGAAAAAAATTAAAGAATTGTGCTCTACTTTGGTTAGACTCAGTGGCGTATACAAGGGAAAGGTTTTAGGACTCAACCCCCTTTCCTTTGAGCTTTCATCTGCGTGGTTTTTAGAATGTACCCCCCTCCCATGAGAGAGATCTGTGTACGCCATTGATTAGACTCAAAATATATTGGTCATCGATTAATTCCGAAGGAATCGATTATCATCCAAAGGAGGTAAATTGTAAGGGTTACTTTTGAGTAAAATTAATTTCAGTTATAAGTAGTATGTTCTATAAGATTATTTTTAACTGGAATTCTTTTGTCTTACAGCCTCCATGTCGCAAACCCTCCGAACCTTTGCCTAGAGCTCTACCTCGTATAAGGAATGGTACAGAGGATGGTCAACTCATGGCGTCGACATCTGCTTATATTATTCACCCTGGGGATCCAATACGTACGTATTAATTAGATTTCTACTTGAATTAGATTTCTTTAACGGGGGCAAAACATTTAAATTTTTCCCTTTTCCTCCGCTTGTTTTTATTTAGATGTTATATGAATATTATTGTTACTGTTTTAAAATTATTGATATCTAAGACGTAGCACTAAACGTTCGATTGTATTGATAAACATTCCTATAACTCTTATCTATTGATTTAAAAAGAATAATAATTTTTAAAATTGAAGTAAAATTATTGTTCACGCTTCCGTAAATCCCCTTCTCAAAGTGGGCTTCTGCAAAACCCATTCTTATTAAAATTCTTCTGAGCAAAACAAATATACTTGCCAAATTTCAAGTTCAAATCTAATAGTTCAAAGACAGAAATTTTTTTAATATATTCCGTAATCCCCCCTCCCGAGAGTCTTTTCCCGGGAAAGGGGTCCCCAAAAAATGCTTACAAAATTTCAAGTTTTTAGGACTAATAGTTCGAAAACGGGAATACATTTTACTATAACGCTCCATTAGGCCATATCAAAGCCCCCTGGGGATCGATTTTTGCAAAACCCCTTTTGTAGTGGATCTGTATTCCATGAAAGGAACGTGCCTGCCAAATTACAAGTCTGTACATCTAATAGTTCAAAAACAGGAATATATTTATCTATGACCCCCCCTTGGTTCAACGGGCCCCGGGGGGGGTTTTCGCAAAATCCGTTCTTACCGGATCTCCGTGAAAAGGAACGTGCCTACCAAATTTCAAGTTTGTAGGTCTAATAGTTCCAGAGATATCGTGACGAGTGAGTATCTTCTTTCCTAATGGGCTTCATATTGGCAACTGAGCCTTTACAGACACGTCAAACCCCAAAATGTGAGAGCCATTTTATGGTGGCACCATCTAGTGACGGCTCTCGCTGCCAAATTTTGATGCTTGAATTAATTTTAATTCAAGTTCTTGTCGGATGTAAAATATTGGCATGATTTAACTTTGCCGAGAGTACCAGAGCCAAATTGATACTCAAGGGATCTTTTACACGCCACATAATCATACGACATGCATACCTACGATTTTCGCATCCAGAAAATCTATCGACTTCAGCCGGAATCGAGCCCACTGCCGAGCTGACATATACAGTATAACACCCCGCTTAACGCTGTTTCGGTTTAACGCTTTTATTTGAATTGTGGGATTCCCCGAAATAGCACGCAGCGTTATGCTTCCCGATATCCGAAGCAGTTTATCTATGTTTCTTCTTTCCAGAGGTGTTATACGAACGTATTTTTATCGTTTCAAACATTTGTTAACGTTATTGTCAGTATAAATTTATATAATATAACGATTTCTATAGTTACAAATATTCTAATTTTTAGTTTTTATCATGGGTGATAGTAAAAAACACGAAAATAAAGCAACAAGAAACAAAAAAAAAAAAAAAAAAGGCAGGAGCAAATTTTGACAGGAGTTCAAAGGAAAAACGGTGCGTTATGGATGCCTTATCCACTTACCAACAACTTCTTACAGAGCGTAAAAGGAAAACGCAAATTACATTAAATGCCTTCTTGATAAAAAGGCAAAAAATTGGAAATACAGAAGATACTGTATGATCTGAAATGTAAACATACCTAGAATTTTATTTATTTTTACATGTATATTCATTTATTATGTTTCTATATTTGAAGGAAATACATTTTTTGTTTTATTGTTATAAAACACATAATTAATAAATTTAATGGTAAAATACCTGACCAATTTTCTCAACCCATCTGTGCCCCTAACCCCATTATTTACATGACGAGGTAACCTCGTTTAACGCTGTTTCATATTACACTCTACTTTGATGGAACGTATTCAGCGCGCGAAGCGGGGTCTTACTGTATAGATAATGAAGATTAACGACATTTCTGAATATTTCAGTTATTACTATTTTTTGGAGGGGGGGGGTGATTCTTTTCAGTTGTATCAGGCATGCTTAAGTAACATTTTATAATTTTTGTTATTTATATAATTTTTTCGCAGTTTTCCATGTTATGTATTTAAATCTTTAATGTGTAATATTTTGAATTTCAGTGGCCGAGTCTCTAGAGAGTTGCACAGAATGGAGGTTCCCCTGGCTGATCGGATTGTGTATTTGCCTCGCCATCCTCCTTCTCGTGATGTTGATAGTCAATATTTTCCTCTGCTCTTCCCTCACTTGCACTTGTACAAAAACAGAGGTAACTTTTTCGAACATACATCTCATAATTACGTATTTTTATTTTCAGATTAAGGTATCCGACTACGTTCGGAACCGTGATTTTAAAAAGGCGCATGAATGGATAGTTTTCATGATATTTAGCGTCACTTAGATTAGAATACATGTATAAAATTATTTTAAGGACACATTTTGACAAAAAAAAATTATTTAAATACAATATATATATATTTCGGCTAAAAATTAACTTAGAATAACCTTTTTTCAAAATGTACTCCTCTTTTGTGAAAAATGCTTCTATTATAATAATATTTTGCCTGTAGATAGCTCAGACCTCTGTACAGAGGCTCAACTATGAATTTTGAAAAATTCACAATATTTTCAGTTACAATAATTTGAAATAATGATCGGCGTTTTTTTCTTAAAATTTCTTCCCTCTGTTGTCGTAAAACATGGATAAACCCACTTCTAAGTTATATATTTCAAACATTCTAGTTGAGCCTCTGTACAGAGGTCTGAGCTAGACAGGCAAAATATTATTATAATAGAAGCATTTTTCACAAAAGGAGACTATTTTGAAAATGGATCATTCTAGGTTCATTTTTTGTCAAAATAGTGTACTTAACTAATTTTTTATTGTAATACTATTCTTAAAACAATTTTATATACATGTATTCTAATATAAGTGACACTAAATATCATAAATATAATCCATTTATACGCTTTTGCCAAATCATGGTTCCGAACGTAGACGGATACCTTAACTCTTCATTTGTAATTTCTATTTTAAATCTGAAGTCCTACTCCTGTTTCTGGAAATGGGTTTTTCTTCAGAATTATGTTCGTTTTTACTTTCTACCTATTTCGACAGTATATGATTTTATAGATAAAAGCAGTGTACACAAGAGGTGTCAAATTCGCTGCCCACAACAAACATTTTTGCTGCCGGTTCAGTATATCGGCACGCAATAATATATAATAAAATATCTAAAATGTCTCCCAGAAACGAAAATGATAGTAGCAGACAAAAATGTCAAATGTCAGGACGTATAAACATTACATTTTTCTTGTTCTTTTACTTATGTTTATTATAAAATGTATTATTAGCGAAGCCCAGTGATAGCGTATCGCGCTTCCACGTCGCAGGTCCGGGGTTTAAACCCCGGGGTGGGCAAAGTCAACTCAGCCTTTCATCCCTTCAGTGGGTCGATAAAATGAGTACCAAGTTTGTGCGTGCTTGGGAACTAAACAATGGGGGTTTCGCGTCAGACTGACCACCTGGCCGGAACATCTGCTCGTGTACCTTAGTGCCTAAGTTCACAAAAACTGAGACTGGTCCTTCATGGGCTGTTGCGCCAGAGTTTAGTTTATAATGTATTATTCAAAATAAACTTACATGTCTATGAATATTGATTTTTAATATGGCCCACCTAATGTTGAACGATCGTTTGGCCCAAAGCCTTAGAGTTTGACATCCTTGGTGTACATGGATAATTCTCATGATTTTTTACTTTATAGTGTGAATTGATTATATATATATTTTTTAAACCTTAAGTTTTAACTAGATTTTATATGTTCTTGCTTATAGATAAATAATACAATATTACATTATAATTCATTCTCTGAATACTTTCAACTCATAAAATTCCCAGCACATTGTATAGTCTCTGTGATAGGAATTAGTAAACGCGGTAGCTGAGAGGTTGAGGTTGCGAACTTAATGTCAGCGTTGTTTCTGTCAAATCGTAGTTTCAAATCCTGGTGCCACTGAGGACTCGACGTGTAGAGGGGCTGATACACGTTATATCTATCTAGGCTCAAAGTACTCAAGTTGGCGTGGTGTGAAAGTTTGGAGAATGGAGTACCATATTAGGTGTTATTCTCGTCACTTGACATTGATTCAGAATTATGAGGCTTGTAGCCAGTGGCCCTCATGGTTTTTTGTAGTTTTTTTTGATGGACTGCATATCCATAACTAAGCCTTTGCATTCAAGTCCCCAAATACGAGAGTTATTTCAGTAGTGGCACCATCTAGTTGCAGTTCACACTACCAAATTTCGACGCTTGAATTTATTTAACAAACTGTGGTCAAATTGCCGTGATTTAATTTTGCCGAGAGTACCAGAGCCAAATGGATACTCAAAGTATTTTTTAACATGACACAGAATCCCATGGCATGTGTGCCTATGTTTTTTGCATCCAGAAAATCTATTGACTCCAGCCAGGTTCGAACCCCAATTTTAGGTTACGGCCAGCTACCTCTACCCACCAAGTGGGGGGTAAATATCTATATATATTTAATATATCCCTTATATAATTTTAAAAAAATAATGTTGGTAATGGATGTCCCCTTCCCACCCCAGGGCGAGGGCAAACCCCGGGGTGGGAAAAAGGTTTAAATCAGCCTTTCTCCCTTCAATTTGGATAAAATGAGTACCAGGCTTGCTTGGGATCTTAACACGGGGTTTGCGTCAGACTGACCTCCTGACCAGAACATCTGTTCATGTACCTCAGGGCTCAAGGTCGAGTATACTGACTTGGGCACAGTAGGCCTTGTCCCTCATGGGATGGCGCGCCACTGAGTTAAGTTAATGGCTATGTAGTAGCAAACAATACATAAAAACTGAATTAATATTCATTATCGAAATACATATTCTAGTCTAGTTTTTTCAGTGGGTGCAATTTAGTGATCTTGCCTAGTATGGCACATCTTTCAATTTTTCCACGAAGCCTTTGAGTCAGTAAATGAGGAAAATCTAGACATTAAATGAGAGACTTCCGTGGACCCCCCAAAAGAAAAGCGCTGGTAGCCCCCGCGGATTAGTTGTTCTAAATCATTCGAAACGATCATTAATAATGAAAAAACGCTGTTGTTGTTCATCTCCATGTTTAGCTAAGCTAGACCAAGTCATGATTTCATTCACTCTCAAAAAGTTCAACACCATTAGAGGGTCTTCATAAAGATTTTGTTTTGAAAGCCCCAGGTAGTCAAGAATGTGTTCTGGAGATGCCTAGCAGGCAGAACACCTAACACAAGTCGGAAAAAACTTGGTTTCCATCCTTAAAAGTCAAAGTTCGGAGGTGGTCACTCCGGAAACTGTCTATATGATGACATACAACGTGCACTCTTAGCTACATTAGGGCTTTTTGCCCCTAAATTTTTTAACATGTCAAAGTGCAGGTGGACGAACCTTGAACTGGACCCCCCAACTACCACACCACTATCAGAGGGATGGGTTTCTGGATCCCACTATGGCTCCCGAGGCTTCTTCCACGAACCTGACAGCACCCGTCGGATGGTCCACTCAACTTCCATAATGCTCGTTATTACAAATGCCCAGTGAAACTACGACATCTTCCATTCAAGAACCGGGGAGGGGGTTTTGGTACAGGGGGTATTTCACAACACTCCAGCAAAGAGCCCCTACATAAGAGCTCTGGAGGTTCCATTCTCTCTAACGGCCATCACAATCATTACAACTCAAGGATATAGGTCAGTGTACAGTACAGCTCAGGGAAAGTGCTACGGACAGTTTGTACTACTGGAATAGACATGTACTAGTTTCCCAAATTGGCATTAAATGGACAATGGACAGTTTTAATGTTAGGGAAGCTTTTCTTTATGGATCAAATGTATTTATTTGGTTTCAGTGCTTCCAGCAAGCGTATCACTTATCCATTACACAATATGACTAACCGTACTGGTGTTCTTATTATTAACAAGATTTTATGATGTGGTATGTGGAACGCACGCCTTTTGAAAAGTGATGCTTTTTTTTAACTTTGATGGTGTAAATGAAAGTGTTGATTTTTAGAAAACAAAATTGTACCGATTTAAAGATCAATTATATAAGAACGAGGAATAATTCATGTAAAAATTTATTAGTATATATTGCGATCTGAATGAAGTATGCAAGTTGACAATTTCAAAATTTTAGTTAAGATGCAGATTGTTTTTCACAGTTCCTACTATTAGTTCACACTCTCCCTATATACATATATTTATTTTATCTTGTTCAAGTACATCTTTTACACGTGTAGTGGGGACACTTAATGATAATAGTTTTTTTCAAATATTAATCTGAGTTATTTTTGATGAAGTTACAACTACCTGCAACAGATGGCGCCACTAAAGTAGGAATTAACATATTTTTTTACATTACTTGTTTAAAAAAAGTTTAAATTTATATTTAAAAAACCCACAAATTTCAAAAAAGAAATAAAAACTTACTATTTATCAATATAGATTTTTATCTGTTATGATACTGCTAAATAGGAATAATTATTGAATTAAATTTAAGTTCTTAAACCTAGAAAAATACTGAGATGAAACAAGGTTATTAAATTTTGGGAAATATAGATTGTGTGGAAAATTTGGAACTCTTTTTCTTTAATAATGGTTATTTCTTACACGTGATGCCATTTTAATACTTTTTTTCAATGTATAAAGTTTTTTCACATGTAGGAAAAAATATCATTCAACTGTCATTTTAACTAAAAAGATTCTAATTTTAAATAATCCATTTTTCCATTCAAATTGAATTCTATGTAGTCAACTTATATTCTACTTATAGCTACCATTGGATATTTAAAAGAAAGTGGTTGTATGACAATCTATATACACAAGAACCAAAATAAACATTAGTTGACATTAATTTTTAGTATTATCAATTGGTATTATTAAAATTAGTTCCACAAATTGATTGTAAGTTTTGCATTAATTACGAATACAAATTAATTTGTATTCATAATTAATGTAGAGATCAACACTATAGTGACAATAATGAGTGATATTCATAAAAATTATTCAACGGAATTACCAAAATCAAATTTCAATACTTTGATGCAAGGCTGAAAGTTTTTTAAAAAGGCATTAATTGCCCTGTGTTGTTGAGCTTACTGTATGTAGAGAGTTATGTGTTAGAAATAGCAATAATTATTCATTTCTCATTTTAGTTCATCATTATATGACAATTTATCATTCATATGCTTCTAACTTCATTAACAATTTTAGGCACATTTTTTTTATTGTGGTTCAAAGTGTTTTGGGTGTTAGTTTTTGTTAATTCAGATTTGTTTTTTAAAGTAAAAGCAATGTGTAATAGGAAAGAAAACACTGGATATTTTTTGTTTTGATGAGGATAATTAAATAAAATTTATTTATATATCTTGAAATGATCGACAAATGTATATTAAATTTAATAGATACAAAAATCTTAGCATTTAATAAAATTATAAATATAGAATGAAATATTTTTTCCCTTACAGCAAGAGTAAATTTTTTTAGACATGAATCTGCAAAATGTACAATTGTTGATTGTTAACATCTTCGATAATTTTTTTATGTAATACTTACTGTTGGGAAATAGATGTCATCTTTGTAAATATGAGTAAGTTTGTAAAAAAAGTCACTCTTGATAAATTTTTATAACTGTTGTTTTCATCCATGAAAAGTACAATGCTTATTGTGGAAAAAAAAATGTAAATATGTTATTTTTGTAATGAATAAAAAATTTTAATGTATATTGTTTGAAAGAAATTTATGTTGGTTGTGTATATTTTATTTTATTACAATGAACTAATGTGCAAATATAATGTTTTTGGATCTTATGGGTCTAGTTATGGAAAGCACATATTAAAAGGAAAAGCAGAATGATAAAAGAACTTTAATTCTTATATTATTTAAAGGTTATTAATGCAAGGTTAAATGTATTTTCAATAATAAGTAACAAGTTTAAGGAGTTTATTCGTTAGTTGTATAAAGAAAGTTAAAAAAAGAGTATATTCGAAATTCTTCTATTTATTTTTAGAGTTTCTCTGATACAACATACAACTAAATAAATTGCTTGGTTTACAAGTTAGTAGCACTTTATTATAAACAGTTGTGTAATAACAAATTTTTTTAAATGTTACAACTTCATACATATTGAACTTTTTTAATGTGTACTTTCTCACTGAAGAATTAATTTAATAGATAATTTTACATATCAAAGCAATTAATTGAATTGTTATTTTATTTCATGAGTATACGATACAAACCGTTTAAAAAATGAAATAATTTGTTTGCACATTTAATAATGAACTTTTCGAAAAAAAATATTTAAACACATTAAAACAATTCTTTATTTCTAAATAGGCAGGGGAAACAAAATGTTTCGTTTTAAACTATTCATTATAGATATTTCCGTGAAATTTTTTATTTATATTCAAGTACCATTTATATTTCTCGGTTCAAATGCTTAACAGAAAAACAAATCAAATCATAAAAAATACTCAAACATGAATCTTTTCTACAACAAAAAAGCATCTAAATTAAATCTAAATACAGAAAAGAATAAAAAAACATGAGACATTTTTTTTCACCTGCTGTTTTTAATTTGGTCCTTCAAAAGCGACATTACATAAATCTATGTATGTTGATGTAGCAGAATCAGTTAATTCTTTTTATATGATACAAGTTTCTTTCAATTAGACTACAATATCCCTATCTCATATCTAGAATTACACTACAATTTTATTGCTTGTAGAGATCATGTAGCTAAGCTCATCAATGGGCTTAGCTATCCTTAGCTCATATTCTTATCAAAACAATAGATTTCTTGAAGTGGATGGCATGTCTTCCCTTCCTGAACATACATTCACATTCGTTTGAATAGGATTTGTATGCTTTCAACTGATTCTGTAAACTCAAAAAATAAAATAAAAATAAATTTGTCACATACCAGTTTATTTTTAAACAAAAATTCATCAGTGTGTTTGTTGAAAGTTTTAACCTAATTCTCCTAAAAAATAACAAGATACTTAAAATATAATACTGAAGGAATTTAAATGTTAAGTTTAAAAATTATAAGAATTAAGAACTTAACAAAAACCAAATTAACAAATAATTTTACTACTGACTGACACTTGAGTTACAGAATTAGTTGAAGCCACAACTAAAAAAGGGAAAAATTGAATGAACGTAGACAACGGAAACTGAATCAAACATAAATTAATATAAACTACAAACTTAATATTTTTCTATTAGCCAATACAAATTACTCAAGTTCATAGCAAGAATTGTATATTATAATGAGACATAACTAAAAATATTTAATAGTAAGCTTATTTTCAATAAAAACGAAATTCAAATCTTAAAATGACTAAAAAAATGTTCATGCATACAATGCATTGTGCACAAATTTAATTTGCATTGAATACAATAATTTTACCCAACGGTTGTCATTGCGGAACTAGCATTCAATATAAAATAAAAAATTGCAATTTTTGTACGCCAAAATAGGATTAACCAGAGATTTATACAAATGAGAGTATAAGACGTTACTCTTCATTTTAACAAATATGAATTTTTTTCCTTCTTCTTGCTATAAGCTTGAATAAAAATTAAAAACAGGATTATTTTCCACAGGAACTTTTCCAAGACTAGATACATACAGATAAGGGAATGGCGACAGAAATATTGTGCTTTCTGTGTTGGATTCAGTAATGTTATTTCTAGGAAACATGAAACAAATTGAGAATATATTTAAGCCTCAATAAACAATTTTTAAAACATTATTTATTTATGCTTAAACTAAAATACAACATGACAAAAGGAGATATGAGGAATATCGGGAGTAAGGTCAGCATAATGATATATAAAACAATACAGTGAAGAAATGATGTTAAAATAATTCTTATTTTAGATAATAATTTGTTTTCTTTATATGTTTTACAAACTGTTTAAAATCAAATTCATATATTAACATTGAAATCAGGCACATTAGTTTCTTTGACATTAATTTTGATTTTTCCAAATGGTTATGTACAGATTTTGTAGGCTGACTGAAGCCCCAATATCCCAAAATGTCAGTTGCTACACAGTTCTTAAAATCATTAGTTGCAGGGACGTTGACGTTATATCATTAATTACACAATTAACAAGGGCCATTGGACTTGAAATGACCACTATGACTAATATCTGTGCAAGCTACAAAAATACAATTGTTCAACATGATTTCTACAACACAGATTTTTTTTATATGATACAGTACATCAGCTGAAATACACAATACAGCAATACTATACATCTACATGATTCATTTCCAATTGCTACAAAAACAAAAATATCAAATGGCATTTTTTTGTTGAAGAAAAAGATGGAGAAATATAGTTCACACCATCAAACAGTATATCAATTTATCCATAATTCTCTTTCACATAAAAATCAAGTTTGGCAAATGTGAGCCAAAACGCAATGAAGGTTGAAAATACCTTCCCAAAGGCTTTGGAAAGCGATTCATTTTATAAAAATTCATTCAAGCATTTTCAAAATAAATAGAAGACCTTCACCAATGAATCGTTTATAGAATTCAGCTGCCACCGGTATTAAATATTTTTCTTAAAAATAAAATTAATTGTTCATTTTAAGAGAAATCACAACATCTATAGAGGATTTCCAATTGCACATATAATGTACTAGCACACAAAAAAAGCATTTTTGAAAAATTTGTCAAATGTAACAAAAAATGTACTTTTATTTAAAGATAAATATAATAGATATAAGTAAATAATTTTAATAGTTTCAAATTTTTTGGGGTTTATCATAATTACCACTGCCTAGTTGAAATCATTAATAAAAGCAAAATTTTAATGCCCTTTTATAATCTGTAAAATTTATTTACTAAGCATCTTCAGAAATTTAAATGAATATTTATATGTAAATATATTTTATCAAATTATTACAGAGGTAGATGATTGATACATATATTTTTAAAAACATGCATAGTTAAAAGAACTTTTATTTCTCTCAACATTGAAATGCTATTTGGAAAAAGTTTTATAATAAATGAACAAAAGTTATTTTGGCATTTAGAAGTATACATTGCCAAAAACGTTATTGTTAATGTCATTTTTGAAAAATTAAATAGGTAATAAAACGAAGAATAATGATTTAAAAAAAATATATTTTATTAATTATACTTTGACAAACCAATTAAATAGAATCTGAAACAGGCAAATTTGCTAAATGTGTAACTAAAATATTTTTCCTGTTACTTATATAATTAGTCATTGATTTCAAGTATGAAAAATTGCTTAATGCTATTGAAATTTTAGAAAAACAAACTAATAAGTTATTATAATTGGTTAAATACTAATATTATGGCTATTTAGCATGAAACATGAAAAATTCTATGATTAAAATATTCATAATAAAACTATAATATAAATTTAAACAAAAATCCAGAAATATTTAGAATTGGTAAAAGTAATTTATGATGGGAAGCAAATGCTATTCATCAACAATTTTAAATAATTCTACCCAATCAATAAAAACAGTGAAAAATTCTTTCACACACAAAAAGAAATAATTTTTAATAAAGAATGCCAACTTCAACAACTTTTGCCTGATATGTATCCATGTGGACAATTTTGTATCACATTTAACCAAAATTTGGTTAATATGGATGATATGTGAGATTTTTTTTGAAAAAGAGAAAAAGCAAATCAAATAGAATTAAAATTTAAGAAATATATCAACATAATTTAAATAAATTCTCACAAGAAAAATAAATTAACATTCAACTGACATTAATTTCAGTTAATGTCGAAATTTATTTTAAAATTGCTTCTTTGACAGTAATTTATGCATTACAAAATTGTACTATTGTTTTCAATACATATAAAAAAAAATTTAATTAGATTTTTTAAAACCGAGCAATTTAAATTTTTGAAAGACCTAAACATGATACACAACATTAAGTTTCTTAAAAATATCGAGGTATTCATGTAACAGTACAAAATGTTGAATGCTATTACAATGAATTTTATTTTGTTGAATAAAAAAAATCACACTAATAAATGAAGATTAGACAAATGGATAATGGATTGCATATCACAATCTCACACAGTTAGACTGAAAATCCTTTCCTTAACTTTTTTTTGAAGCAAAAATAAAACTTTCAGATACTTTCTAAATATATCATAATAAGATAAAATTAAAACTGATAATACAACTGAAAATTTAGGTAGCTAAAATAGCAATGTGTAGTACACAGACTTTATACAATTCCAACATTGTAAATGACCGTTTTAAAATGATTTCAGAGAAAGTACAAAAAATGAAGCTCAACACAAAAATATCTAAGTGCGTGTTCTATACTTTAGACTCAGTTGTATGAAGCTTGTGTATGAACCTGGATTCCTTTATTTTCAAAGAAAGCTTCAATCAGAGTATTTGTGTCAAAGTTAACAAGTGATTCTCACAGGAAGAAATCAACATGGCACACACAAGTTAAAATGTTTTGTTTAAGGAGTTAAAACGTTCCTTAATGCAGAAAATAAGTCGGAAAGCTGATTTTTGAAGTATAAAGATAAGTCTATGCTCTTCCTATATCAAAATATTTTAACACTTATTAATCCTGGTTTTGTATTTGTAACATGGTAAATACAACTTTAAGAAACGCATTAGTTTACATGGCAATTATTGAGTTCCATGTAATATAATGAACACAAGTTTAGTAAATTTGAGGAAATGCTTTCCTGTACAAAATCAAAGTTAAACGTTATAAAATATATACATGTACATGCAACTGAAAGATTTGATCTACATGATGCCAGCATGGAACTTATAGACTGTATATGGCACATGTCTGTACATTTGTGGGGAAAAGAATATGGAAATGCAGAAAAGAATTATATCATGCAGCCTATAATAATCAAAAAGCAAACATTATTAACCTTTGAACTTATGTAAATAACTGAGGTGAAGGGCAAGGACCCTTATAACTAAAATATTACAAAATTAAATATCATATGCTCTAGCTATTTACAAAATGACAATGATTCTATACTCAGAAATCAGTTTTCCAGTATGCATATAATTAGTGCCTATGCAATAGTAAAATGAGCAAATGTATAAGAGAAACAGAAGAACTATATCTTGGCAACACTGAGGCGTTAATACTAAATGAATAATCAGCATAAACAGACTTTTTTTAACACATTAAGAAACACATTGAGACATAACTTGACAATCACATACATTAGATACCAGAATTAAGTTATACACGGAATGATTTTTCTCTGGTATTTCAGTAAAAAGCATTTTTTCCCCATTTTTCACAATAATTCTTCTGCACGGCACTAGGCTGAAAATTAAAAAAAAAAAGAGTTCTCTAAAGATAAAATTGTATAACATCAGTCTTTCTTTTGCATTTCTTTTAAATCTATAAAAACCCAATGCTCTCCACCTAGACAGTACAGGCAACAGCCATGGATCTAGCTATAAAATCACACTTCAAAAAGTTTTTACTTTTTATTTACTGTAATAACGATTCACTTTGTTTATTTTTGTTATCATCACTTTTATCTAAAATGCAAAAAAACTGTCACTCTAATATAGTGTTCACTTCACCAAAGAAGTGACGTCCAGGAACAAGCACTGAAGGAAGGATACGCAATGTCATTGCAACGTGAGGTATATATCTGTATATACTGCAATGAAAAGTGAGGTAATCTTTACACAGTAGTTGCAGCACAGCACTTTCTCATCTGCTTGAGAACCGATTTGGCCGGAAGATTGACTCAGCTGCTTTCAGCTGTGAGATAACACTCTAGGGGGTGAGTAGGGATGGGAACTGAAAAACTCTCATTTTTTTTCGAGGAAGAGCTAGATATCTTATCTTTCAACCCCACAAAAACTTATTTCTAGAATATCTCAGAAAGAAGAGTGAATAAACAACATTGTTTATATTTATGATCAAATTTTGAAGAAGGTGTATTTTAAGCAGTTTACTTAAAAGTCAACTTTGAAACATGCTAGAATATCAACCTCAATCAAAACAAAAAAATTGTGCATAAAAACAAAAATAACATTTGCATTTGTTTCTCTCATCAAGATGTCATATATTTTTTAAAATGAGCATCAGAAAAGGAGTTATATTTTCTATTTTCAACTTAATTTTTGAGCAAGAAAATTTATTAGTGACTCATACAGCTCTATACCATTTATATACCCCATAACAAAAAGGCAATCACAGCAAATATTACCACAAAAATCACTCCTCAACAAATATTTAAGTTAAATTTCAAAACATTGTAACTACGTTATAGAAAATTGCAAAACAGCAGAATCACATCCCCTTAAATAAATTACAAATTAAATAAGAACTTTGAGAGTTTTCAGTTCTGTAACCACTACCCACTCTCTATAAAATCCCATGCTGTACAGAAACTGCACACTGAACTATGTATGGTTTGGAGTTCTCTGTACCTAACTGCAGTGTACTTTTACGGACATGTAGTAGCTTGTGGTTCAGAGTTTATTGAGGAAGAGAGTGATAAGTCTTCAGCTTCCTCCATGTCCTCCTCCTGTTCATCGTGCATGCCTTGAGGATCAGAATTTACTTCAGAGTGGTGATCGTCCTCTTCTCTCGGATGTTGCATTTCAGGTGGGCACATATGGCCTGGTTCATCAGACATGGGTTCTTGTTTGATGTGGATATTTGAACCGTTTCTGAAATTAAGTTAGGTTATTTCATTAGTGAATTTTTATGCATAGATGGTTAGACAGTTTATGTAAAATTTCACAGTGTTTGGTTGGAACTTTATTATTAACCAAATTGTATTTTTCTCACCAATTGTTTATTTGTATGTACATTTAAATGTTATACCTAATTCCTATTGAATTATTATTATTTATGATTTCCATCTATATATATATATATATATATATATGGTGTTTGTATATATGGCTTTGTTTCACTCCAGCACCGTTCAACGGATCACTATGAAAACTGGCATGTATATGTATTTTTGTGTGGAGAATGGTTTTTGTGTATCCTTTTTGTTGCAGCTCCCTACCAGGTGGCTCTATAACATTTAAACTTTTGAACTGTTCAATCAATCACCAAGTTGCCAACATAGTCGCCAAAAATTATGCCAACTTATCTCTATCCTCAACATTTCACTATGTTTTCATTGAATTGCCATTATAATGTAAGGAATGGCGTTGCTTGCAAATATTACAATTTTTAAAATAAAATACATACAACAAGAAGTAATATTAAGGTATTACACATCCAGATATAAATTATTTACACTATTTTAAGCATTCATTATGCAAAATTTGTAACAATATGTTACTTTTGCTGAGCAGAGATCAGCTTAGGAAATTGTTTTCAAAAATCAACTCACAAGGGAGTTACAGGGGCATTCTTTTTATCAGCTGCTAGATGTACAGACTTAAAATTTAGCAAATATGATTTTTTTGTTGAACTGAGATAAGCAAAAAGATTTTTTTTTTTTGTTTAATTTGCAATTCACTTAAAATTAACTCATTAAAAACTTCTTTAACCTTCGATCTGTATTGTTTAATTTTTCAATTCACCTGTGCGAAGAATGGGTATACCAGCTAGTTCAATATGTATTTTGTGTAAAATAAGTATTTTGTTGTCATGCCACTTACTAACGTCATCAACTATGTATTTATCTTTTGTGTGATAGCAACAAGAAATATGTGTAACAAAAAACTTTTGAATGTTTAGTTGATGTTCTGTCTCTCATTAGGAGAGGTTCACCACACAAAGCTGCTGGCCTTTTCAAAAAGCTTTCTTTGCAAAATTAAAATTTTACAATGTGTTTCCTCTTTGAATATGTATAGTTTTTATTCATAATCAACATATGAGTTTCATATGAGCTAAAAAGGAGCATTGCAAAATTAATTCGTTCTATATATTACTGTTATATCATATAATTAAAACAATATTCCTCAGAAATTTTGAATTCTCCTTAATTTATTATTGTAGCTCTAATAACTAAGACATTTTCATTTATATGCATCAAAAGAGGTCTAAAGATTTTAAATACAGATGAAAAAAAAACTCTAAAAATATGCTTTTGAATAAATTGAGGACAATTATTTGAAATAGGTAATCATAAAAATTACCATTATAATTTAGCATGCACACACATATTATTAAGTTATAAATATTTCAACTCCAGAAACTCTTGGAAAAAGGTCCTGTTGTTTCACAAATTTAGGCATAAAGATAATCTGACAACATTTTTTCCAAGTTACATTTTCATAATTATTGCATATTGAGAAATTAAAAATTATATATATTATAACATTAACTTAAATTTCCTAATGAAAATGAATATAATACTAAATGTTAGTTATGTTGTTTAAATAAAAAATATTTGCATAAGTATGATTTATACTTAAAACTTTCAACTCTGCACAGCTTGACAAACTACGATACAACTTACATAGCTGAATTGTTCATGCCATGGGTTATCATTTCTACTACATAGCGCTCTGCTTCACTGAGGGCAGATGTGCCACATGATTGAGAAGTTACACAATCAGGTGTGGCTGCAGGTGTTGGCGTGGACGTTGGAGTATTTGGCCCTGCTACACTGCTCCCCACTGATGAGTTAAGGAAGGATAAGTTACTCTCCGCCAAAGCAGCCTTAAAGGAAGAAAAATTAACAAAAATTGTATTAAAAAAGAATAAAACATATATGCAACAAATATAGTTTTTATATTCATTTTTAACATTAATCATTTTAATTAAAACATAGGCTCCCCTTTGGTAAAGTGGTTAGTGATGCTGACTGCTGTGCTATAGGGCCTGGGTTTGAATCCCAGAGAAGGCATGGGAGTTAGTAATGTATAGTGCCTTCACAGTATGAGGGCACCCTAAGTATTCATTGAGAGGGCAAGTCCTCTCATGAAGTTGGTGGAAGGGGAAGAGAAGTGGGAGGCCCTGACCCCCTCCTGGGTGTTCTTCCTTAAAACTGGGGTGGAACTGAGCCTATTACTACTGTCACCTACATGCTACCAGTAACAGATGGTGTACAACTAGCCCCTTGCCATAGTGAATTCTGTGGGCCTCAATTGGGTGCGATAAGTAACAATGACTATCATTACATATTTCAAAAGATGAGTCTATAATTTTTTCATTGCTTAACATTAAATTTTTGATATTTTATCTATTTTAAAAATTGATTTTTCAGCACAATAATTTTTTATAGTGATATAGATTTCATGCAATTTTTTCCTCCTCATAATGGATTTAATTTTAATCTCTGAGAATATTTCATTTGACAAGTTTTTTGTTCAATAGCCATAATTTTTAAAAATATATTAATGATTTTTAAAATGTTATTTTTTTAGAATAATTTTTTTCTTTATTTTCGGTTATAGTGTTAAAACCCAAATCAATTATTATGTAACTGCTCTGTTAGAAATCCAAAATCAAGTTGTTAAAATAAGAATTATTCACACTATAACAGTACAGTTCATATAAGATGTGATTTATTGCCATAAAAAACCAAGAGATATAGTTTTTGTTTCCTTTTTTCATTTCAGAGAAAGGTGGAAAAAGTGAACTTATATATACATTTACTATTAACAATATATTTAGATTAAAAAGCAGTTTTAAAATTAAAATTCTTATGTTGTGTGCACAATTTTTTTTACAATATTTCTAATCAGAATTATACTTTTGATGCAGAATACTGGAAATAATACAATTAGTGAATAAATTTAACAATCAAACTGCCATCAGCAAAATATGCTTTTTAATTTTGGAGTGAAATAACTTAAGACTTAACATACTATGTAATTAACAGTACTATTTTTAAAGTAATTAAAAAGAAATAAGAAAGACTTGTTCATTCAGAAGAGACAGAATCATATACTTTAAACCACTAGCTAGCTTTGAGGGGGCCCTGTATCCAAATTTCTTCGGGGCCTTTTTTAGATATGGGAACCCTGTTAGTGGACTGTAGTTAACACATGTTGGGGCCCTGTAGCTTGAGGACCCTGTATTATTGATACAGCTAATAGGGTGGTAGCTACGCCTGTGCTTTAAACACTTTCCTATCAAATCACACAATAAGAAGTTTAATAAAATGGAACTTTTGCAATGAAAGACTAAACAAATTTTAATGGTAAGAAAAAAGATACAATTCTCAAATCAAGTAAACAGATATAATTAACCGTAAATAATAAGAGTACAAACCTGTAAAGAAGCATTGAGGGAGTCCCCATACAACCCAGGGCTTTGTCTCAGGGGAGGACTACCCATTCGACCTTGACCGTGCATGAGTGGTACACCTTGAGGGACAAGACCCTGCGCTGGCAATTGCAGACTGCTAAAATGTCAGAAAAGAATTTAACATTCATAAAGAGAAACAAAACAACTCTGTTCTTGAAAAAAGAAAATTTTGAAGCCCCTTCCCCTCCCTTATTACAATAAGACAAAAGAAAACAAATAAATATGAATAATCAATACTAATAAGAATACTTACTGATTACAGCAAATATGAATGGCATCATATTGAACATAACAAGTAACATTTTAAAAGTTTTATAAATGACAACATCTAATACATATTGTGCATTATGTAAAAATGTAATATTTGCCCCAATACACTTAGAAATGTATACAAAAATTGAATGAGAAATATATTACAATACATATAAGATTTTACAGTAAATTAAAACTAATAATTATTTATAAAAAGCAGAGACAGGTATAGTTACAAAAACAATTTAAAATGGATTTTTTAAATTAGTTAGCACAATTTATTTTTACTTAAGGATTAAAAATACAATATATATCAATATCATTCATTTTAATCTATCTAAAATTTCTTTGGGAAAATTATTAACATAAAACAGTTACTAAAAGATAAATAATAAACTAGCTAATAAGTTAGACACTGTTTCAATTGATGGTATAATTTTGGTAGAAAAGTTAAATGGTCGTTATCAAGTGAAGAGTTCCCCATCTAAATTAGGAAACAGATTAATGAGAAAAAGCGAATTTGTAGTTAGGAATAATTTATTAGGGTAACAACAGATTTGAAGAAAATGTATATATGCTTAAAATACACACTTTATTTCATACTTTTCGAGAACAACACAGATATGACACACTACAAATCACAGAACTTATTCACACAATTTTCTAACCACATAATATAATAAGTTCAATTTAAAAAGATGAGCATGATTGGATTAAAACCATCAGTAAATAACAATGAAACAAAATATCTAAAAATTCTGTATTCTTTAATGTATTAAAAAAGTGCTATTGTTGTCTTCACAAATGAAAAATTGTTTCACTAAATATTTCAAGATACAAACAAATTATTAACTATTGTAAAAATATAATATTTACTACTGTGATTAGCAACAAGCTTTGGCTTTAAAGCTGAATATCACCAAAATATTTGATTCAGTTTAAAAAGATATAAATGAAAAATTTATGGAATTCATCACATTAATATACAAATTGAAGTTACTTAAATCACAAATTTATACTTTTGAATTCTTAATATTTGTCAAATTATTAAATGAGAAAAAAAAATTCTAACAAAACATAAGTTAATATTTTAAATCGAGATAAAATCGGTAAAGTGCGACTTTACATCAAAATAAATTGACCAAATAGTAAACAGAATTAAGAAACTTCTAAATCTATGTGTAATATTTATTGAAAATTTATTTTTGAAATAAAATTTTTTTAATTCTTAATTAATATTTTAAACAGCTTTATAACCAAAAATAAAATTTCTATTTTAATTCCAGAAGTATATAACACACAAAATTGTTTTAATAAAAGTTTTAAAATAATATATACACACACATGGTGAATCTAATTTATATGATGTAGGATGAATAAATTTATGTATAGGCATTTGTATGTATACATTTTTTAAGAGTAATTAAAACAGTTAAATAATCTTATTTAGTTTGACATGCATATTGTTACACATATTATTCTTTACATTATCAAGTAAATCCATACTAAACTATTTAACTGAAACATGTCTTTCACACATATTTCCTTTTAAAATGCAAAAGTGGAAGCATTTATAATGATAATAAGGTTAAAATAGATTTAATTATCTTTTAACATTTAATTGACAAAATTCTCTATCATCATTTATTTAGTCCAAAACAATAAAATGAAATCTTGATGAGCTTCACATTTTTAGGTATACATGCATATTTCATCGAAGGGAGAGGCTATGTGTATTATCTAAAAACAAGATGGTATTTCATATCATAATCCCATCGTAGTTAAGTACTATTCTTCACCTTTCAGCTTGAATGTTGTTAATGGTACTCCTAAATATTTTATTAAATATAATGAAACTCTTATATATAAGTTGTTGTATGAACAATTTAGATTTTTCTTTTGAAATGGTCTATTTTTTAAAATACTCCGATACCAAGATTAACTAAATTTTATTGTGTATGATACAACTAATGTCAAAGGTTAGATGTTTTATAATGAAACAGGATAAAAAATTCTTTTAAAGAATAATCAACAACTAATACAAACTCAGTTACTTTTTTTTTTTCAATTATGATTTGCCATGAAGTTCATTATACCAAATGGCTGTTTTTCTCCTTTTATGAATCTTTATTCAAGCCTACTACATAAGTTAATTTGTTTTATAATGATACAACAAAAAGCTCAACTGTTATTCTTGAAGAAAAAAATAGATATTTTCAATAATATGTGAAATCTGAAATACACATATTTTTAAAAAATGGTATGTATCACACCACATATAAATAGAATAGTAGAATTAATACAATATATCAATTCACTACTGAGTTTCAAGGTGGTAATTATTAAACTTTTTGGAGACTGCTAAAATTTCTACTTATGCATCTATGTCATGTACTACTTAAAGCTGTTTTCAGCTTATACTACAGCCATTCTAATACTAGTTTCTAAACTATGAAAATTATTATCTATGAATCCTATGAAAATTATTATCTAGTATTAGCATTAGAATAACTCCTTGTAAGCATGAGATATACCAAGGAATAAAAATAATTACGAAGCAAACTTTGTTCACAATTGAACATTTGCTGAATGAAGCACATACTAGAAAAATAACTACTTAGAAAATACTTAATTAAATAATTTTTGATACCCATTTTGATTTTAATAGTCTCACTTGTATGATATACTCTACCATCACTTTAACTTTTCAATTTGGATTTTTAATACTAAAAAAAGGACCAGATTTAATCTTCCCATTTATAAAATAACTTTAAAATACAATATTTTTAAAATAACAATTAAGAAATTATCAGAAATGTTTTATATAAATGTTATTCGTTACTTTTCATCCATTTTTTTATCAGTTTGATTAGAACATGTGATTTAGGGGAAAAAAATTTCTTTAAACAACAATGCATATAAAATTTGTTTTATTTAAAGATTTTTTTTTATTTAAAAAAAAAAGTCCTTTTACTAAAAATGATATCAAATATAAAAAAAAAAATTAAAAATAACATTGGCGACAGGAAATTTTTATATATATATAACTATTATTCAAGAGAAATCACTCCAAAAATATTTCATAAACAGAATATAACATCAACAAATTATTTATTAAAATTTCTAGAAAAGTCAAGTCAAATACCAATACGTCTTTGTCTTCTTTCACAGAAAGAGACATTTTGCAATAAAAATATAATAAATTAAGCTGCAAAAAACAAACATGAATTAGTACATTTCAATAGCATCTCAGAGGATAAAAATGTCTACAACTGATAGAAAGGACAAGAGCATATTTTAGTGACAAACGTCAGTAGAGAGCTGTATGGGCAGGCAACATGCAAGCAGTCATGCAGTGGGCATGGTTAGCAAGCGACGTCGTGTCAAAAGAAAATAAGTAGGAAAGTAATATAAAACGAACAGCAGGCTTACTGTGAGGAGGGGATGTCAGAGTCAGGGTATTTTCGGGGACGGCCGCGACTCAGGTGGCGCCGCCTCACAAACTCCTGGTCATCCACTCGCCACCATGACCCAAAGTCGTCCTCATACCGAACAAAGCATTTATGGAGAGACAGATTGGTGCGTATTGCATTCTGTGCAGAAAAGGGGATATGGAGAAGGGAAAGGGGCCATAGGTATAAAGGGAAACAAATATGGGGAATGTGCAAAAATTACGGTAACATCGAAATAGAGCAACAAAAGCAGACGAGTCAATCAACACACATTCCAGCAGAACACAATATATATAAAAAGCATATAAAGACGGTGATGCGATACATTAATGCGCACACACACACATTCAAAGGAAGTTAAAAACAAAATAAAGTTTTAAGCAAGGATATTGGGAAACACAGTTGCAGTTATATTCAAGGGAAGTTGCATCACCACAGAGAAATGATGGGAGGTTGTTCAGGACAGGAGAGAGGAAGGAGAGAAAGAGAAAAGAAGAAAAAAATGAGTAAGTACAATGTTCAATGAATGACGTACAACATAAAAACATACCCTGACATTCGTTCTTGAAGTCGTTGAGGACGCCGTTTGTAGAACTCAAGTTCATCCACAGTCCAAACGGCTCCTTTAACATTTTCAACCCGCATAAAACATTTGTGAAGACTTAGGTTGTGACGTACTGCATTCTAAATAATTAAGAGCAGCATTTCAACACATGTGACAACTACAAATATCAACTAATAAACCTCATAGGAATCCTCACGCAAGACTTTTTCACCCCTTTCATTTTTTAAAAATTTTCTTTTCTAAAAATTATTGAAGTAATTTAAAATAAAAAACGAAAATAATAACATTTTATAATATTCTTCTCCTTTGCAGCAAATCCTGAGAATTACATAAGACAACATAAATTGAAATTTTTCAATATAAAAATAATTTAAAACAGTAATGCACAATTCAGTAAGAAGTTATTTCAAGCACTAAAAACTTAAAAACAAACATTTATTTTTTAAATTATACCACACATAATTAAATTTACTTAGATAAAAAAAAAATTAATATCCCTTATTCTTTTGCTTGTATTAACCTCTCAGAAGGTAAGATGTTAAGAAAAATGATGATCTATTTTTATGCATGGTCCAAGAGTTATATTTATTACTAAGTAAATTTTTAATATGTAAATTGCAGAATTTATGACATCTGCCAAAAATGTTCAAATGGTAAACTTATAATTAAATAAAAAAATACTTTAATTCAATATTTAAAAGTCTTGTTTTTAAAATAATTTTTACAAAATATCTCAGTACACATTATTATTAAGATTCTTAAGTTACTACATTGCAAACAAAATTTAATTTTAATTTAACATATATGGCACAATTTTGCTTAGTTTTATTTAAATAATCCTTATTTCAATTGTAATGGTCAAGAAAGAAACAGTTACATAGAAATTTTATTTTGTTCTCTACATGTATGTAATAATTTATCCTATAAATATTTATGCATTACTGTTTTTCACAAAGATAAAATTCTATCTCTTCAAACAATACACATGCAGAGTATATATTGCCTACTATATGTAAAAAATACAATTCAAACACAAAAATAATGTCTACATATTTCATAAAAAATAAACTTTCTACAAAGAATTGGAAGATCATTATTGTGATAAGGGTTTACATTAAAACAAATGCATTTTTTTTTCTACTGGAAAAGTTAAACACTAAGCAAATAGTATCTACAATCTAAGTCACAATGACATCAGCTATAAATATGATACTTACAAGAGACTAGCTTGTATACCATTAACACCAAACTTAAGTTGTCACTGTGTCCATAACTACATTAATTTATCAACTTTAATTTTGTTACATCTGCAGTTTTATCATTGAGTGTGTCACTTGCCAATCAGAAATAAAATTCATTAAGATTTATGATTCTAAGAAATTTGACAGAAGACAAGTGTAGAAGAAATTTGACACAAATTTTGAAACAGAAACAATAATGAATTTTGAAAATCTCTCCTTTTTAATTAGATAGAGTAATAAAAATACACATCCGAAATATTTGTTAAAATTTAAAAGCTTTCTTTTAAGAAAATTAATAAACTTCTCATAAACAATACAGGCAGTTAAATAATTTTATTTAATCTGTTACACTATTTTCAATTAATTCAAGTATTTTTAACTACAGTGAAGGTTAGCAGAGAATTAAATATATGTTTTTATATCAAAATCTTCTCCCGCCCTCTTGGGGAAAAAAAAAAAGCACATTTAAAAAAATTGTTTTAAGTTATTTATGATCACATTTACAAATATATAAACTACTTAGGATAAAACATTATTTATATCAAAGTAAAATTCCTCCAATCAATAATGTAACTGATAAAAATAAATATAAACCTTTTCATTAATAATAAAAAAAAAAGGAGAATTTTGACGTGAACATATTATAATTGATTCTTAAAAATATATAATTTACTCTGATCCTAAAATATATCAACATAGTAAACTAAACAACTTTTTTAATCTAATCTTTAATATCTAAAGCTTTTTAAGAGAAATATGATAAAAAAATTAATATTTATTGAAAAGAAAGCTTTTAATAGTATTTGCTTCAAAACTGTCAAAGAATTTTTGAGTTAGTATTTAGGTGAAAAAAATTATAACCAATATTGTTGTAATTATGAATACAGTTTGACTAACAAACAGCAAGGGACAATAAAAATCACAGGCAAAGTACCTTGAAGGAAGAGTTCCGGAATTTGCCCTGAAAAGAACAATTACTTTATGCAGAAAAACTACTAATATGGCTGCATTAAGCACAAAGAGATCGTAAAGATAGAAAAAGCTTAGAAAGTAACCCACTCAATGTAATAAACATGCAGAAGAAAATTACTTCAAAACACATTTTACCTCTACACTGAGAACAAAAATAAATTTAATTAATTAAGACTGATGTCTACTTTTAAAAAATTTGAAAGAATCCTTTTTTTTCACTCTAACAATTAATGGTATTCTAATAATTAAATCTACAAAAAAATCTCTATTCAGAAATTATTTTTTTGCTCTTGTGACTTTTAGTTCATAAAAATTAAATTTACCTTCAAAGGGCACAAATTATAAGTTTATAAAATATAATGTAGCATAAACAGATGAGATATTGGCTAATAAGAAAGAAACTCATAAAATATACTTTTATATGTTTTTTTAAGAAAAAAATTGCAAAAAACTGATGCTAAATAACAAAATTTGGCTTAGTGACACTTCCACCAAATTTGATCAAGTAAGAAAATAATTTAATACATGAAAGAAATGCAATAAGAATAAATAAATTTCAAAAAATATTTACCTTCCACGTAGCAGCATTCCGCCTGAAGTAGCAAAATGTGTTTTGAAACCAATTGTAAATTTCATTCAAAGTAAGTTGCTTCTCAGGAGCTTCAATAATAGCCTGTATAAAATAATTTATTTTAAGTAAAAATTATAGGGAGTATTGGTTTTCTAATAATATTATAGAAATTACTTTTTCAAAATAAATTTGTTCAAATATAGATTTTTTTTTGACCTCACATTTGCTAATCATTTATATTTTATTATAAGTAGGAAAGAGACCCAATTCAAATATGCCATATTCACAATTAAAACAAAATACAAACACAGTAAAAAAAATACTGAACGGAACATTATGCTAGAACACAAATAAAATTGAATTAGTCAAATAAAAATGCTTGAATTAGTTTTGTTTATTTTATAATATAATTACAGTATAAGTGAACTAAACAATTAAAATAATTGTTTACATATTTATTGCAAAAAACCCAATACATTTTATTTGGATTTTTTTTTAAAATAAATGAGAAAGGAAGAAAAAAAAAAAAGAAATTATTGTGAATACAATAAAAAGTTGCAAGCATTTTTTCAATTAAAATATTAATATACTTCCACTGTAAAAACATTATCAAGAAAAATATGCGATTAATGACAACTAATACATTAAGATGTTCAAAGCAATCATGCATGAATACTAGAGAAATAAAAACAAAATTTTATGAAGCAAAATATTAATTTGATCCTTTTTACACTAAATTGAAATAATGCAATAAAAGGTACTTTTTTTGTTTAAAGGGGCCTTAAAAGTGCAAAATCATCAAATGCACCAGTAAAAAGGATTTGTACAGTAATTGTAAGTAAACCCAACCTACCATGGTACTCAGAAATATTATACGTAAAGGAGTGTATTGGTAACATTGCATGAAGCGAAGCACATGATTGCCTATTCAGAACACACAACATATGCAACAACTTGAGTTATCTTGAATGTTGGCATTGTTGTGATACTATGTAAGTACTCTTACTATACGATTCACGAGTTATAATGCTTATGGTGCATGTGCAGAAAGACAACTTTAACAGAAAGACACTTAATTTTGTGTGTTTGGTGTTTAACTTCGAAAAGAAAAAAAATTAACCAATGTAGCCAATGGCTTTTCGAATTGGAAAAGTACCCCGAAAAGTATAGGATGACATATTTGGACACTAATGGAAAGATACCAAAATGAATGATTCCTCTAAAATTGTTTACTAAAAAAATACAAAATATAAAATTCAACAAGCAACTTCTTTAACATGGCTAATTATAATATAAATAATTTCCATCCTCAAATATAAAAATAAGAAGTTTATTATTACATCTATATTAAGAATTTTAATAAAATACAGGAAAAGATCAATGCAAAAAAATTCAAACAATGCACTAACTTGTCTTATTAATGAAGCATACGTAAATGGTGGCCTGACATCAGCATTTCTGTAAAATTCTCTGTTCCTCTGAATTTCTGTAATTACATTATTTTTTATTAATTATAATACTTTGGCATACAGAAAGAGATAAAGTAAAGTAATTGTTAGTCCATAATTAGTGTGCATAATTAAATTTTTTTTTAATAAAATAACAAAAATCTAGTATCAAATTTTGTGTTTAATACACGTAAGACAAAGATTCCTCTCTAAATTGTATAAAATTGCATAATATAGAAAAATTACTCATTTTATAAATAGTAATAAGTGCATCATATAATAAAGTATTGAAATGAAAAACTTAAGGTACACAATTTGCAATTATATCAGGATACATATAAACTTATTTTCAACAAATCCTGTAGATACATACTTATTGAAAATCTTTTACTGAAAATAAATCTATAAAATATATTTTAGAATGTTATTTTTTCAAAATAAAATATTAGTTGAAATGTTTATTTCATACCTTCCGTGATATCTAGATTGGCTCTTTCAACTACTCTTCTCCTAATAGGAGAGTCAGGTAGAGAAGGAACATCTAATACTGAAAAACAAAATAATAAAAATATGAAAAATACACTTAAATATATACTGTATTTTTTGACATTTAAATGAGAATAATAAATGCACAATGGCTGACATGCATATTCTATACTGTACCACAGAATTTGGCAGAATTTTGTTTCACAATGTAAAAAATTTTACTTGACACAGCATCTAACAATAAATAACAAATTTTAAACACTATATAATTAGGAATAAATATTAAATTGTTACGATATGAAACCCATTAATTATGAATTACATAATAAACAACCAAAATGAAAAATATTGTAATTAAAATATTATGAATAGTATACATTTTTAAATATATATAAATATAATATTAAATACTAATTATAAAATTAACATTACTAATATAATACTAAAAACTATGTATTCTGTCTAGAAATACAACTAATTTCCAGTTAATAAATGCTATGGAGGTTGACAATTGAAAAACAAATATAAGAAAATTGAAAACATGATAATAATTTAAATTAATGTAAAATTTCACTACTTTATACAAAGTGAAAAAAATTATAAAGCTGCGTCTCCAAATAAAATGTCAAAAATTTTAAAATATTTATTATCAATAAACGGGGTTAAAATATGAATTGTAACAATTATTTAAAAGAATAAGTGATTATTATTGAAACAAAAACGAAAAAGACACTGAAGGATTGCTGCGCATATATATGATCACTCTATTACCGCCTTTTCTAAAATTCAAAATAAAGAGAAGGGAATGCTCATTTAATTTCATTGTGTTGTGCTGCCATCTATAGAGTATATATGAAAAAGTAAACTATGAAAACCAATATTTTCTTCGTAAAACATGCCGAACGCATAATCAATTTATAGCATGATTTTTTAACGAAAAATATTTTGAATCAAATTTAGAGACTTAAATAATTAATGAATCTGTTGTCCTCCAAGAAAAAGAGATGCTACTTCCCATTCCTACAGAAATTTTTCATTAATTTCTTTATTTAATGATTTAAATTTCTATTATTTTCTTCAATCAATTAACAGAGTATAAAAATAAAAAATTGTGGAAAAAAATTTATCTGAAACGGGGTATAATAGCAAGGATAAAAATATAGAAAAAATTAATCAAGCATTAATATTGCTGTAAACTTAACATTGAAAATCAAAACGCGTAGAATAGAAAGAAAAATAACACAGAAAATACATTAGATCTATTAAAGATAATAATTATTAAATAATACAGTTAAATGAGACGTTAGAAAAAACTAGAAACAGATTCGTTAATAGTACTTGAAAGAAACAGAAAAAATGGAAGAGTTATAAAATTATTCTGAAATATAGTATTAGAATGATTGCTCTCAGAGTCCCTCCCCCTTTCCCACATCTTACATAATATTGCCCATTCTGATAACGATTATTATGATATTGGGCAAAATCATATGGAAAACTATACATGGAAATACATAAAACTTTATTCACATGCTGAGGTGAGACTTGCTTTTAAATTTTTTAAACACAAAATGTTTTTCACTACCCGTTAAATAGATACAACTTTTTCTCACGACATTTTGACTCACTATTTCCTGCAATGCAACATTTTCAGGTACAATCTGTTTATGGAATGCTCGTTTTATTAAACCTTATTCCTCACAGTTGTTTGAGTTTGATTTGGGGAAATCCGCATCGCATTGAAACAGCACGAGGGCTACGGACTTATTGATATTACGCCATGCTCAAGTGACGAGGATGACACCTAAGCTCTGACATCCCATCTCCAAAACTTCCACACCACGTCAAAAGGAGGACTTCGAGTCTCGACAGATTTAACAACGTGCATTAGTCTCTCCTTTTGTTACGATATCAACGTAATAGGTATTTTTTCATATGAAAAAAGACATTAACGCTAGACACACATTTGGACAGAAAAAATACCTCAATTTTTATAAAAATAAGTGACATTGTAACTCACGCCTTTGTTTGTAATATAGTGTTTTTGAAATTACAAAATATTTCATAAATAATTAGTTTTTTTTCTTTTAACATGTGAAGGGATAGCTCATTAAGCATTACGGTAAAAGAAAAAAAAAATTAAAACTTTTCATTTTATAAAGAAAATATAATAAACTCAAGGGTAAAAAGTATAGCCATGATAAAATAAGTGATTCTGCAGGAATAATGAAGCCCAGAATATGAAACTAATGTTTTGTATGAATACTTTATATCGAAAAATATTCCGTAATTGGGACCTATTCTTTAACGTTTGACGAAGACAGCCTTAAGAGCAGAACTTCTTCAAAGATATTGATTTTAATAAAATGTATAAATCAGTTTTTTTTAAATAGAATAAAAATACTCCAAAAAGTAAATATTTTTCCTTTTTGAGTTCTCCAAAGAGACGAGGGAAATGGAAAAAGGGGGATGCAATTATTATTCTTCCTTAATCTCTCCTCCCCTTCCCGTAAAAGCAACATCCATCTCAAAGGTCATTGATTCAACCAGCAATTTAGGTAAAAAATCACTCGTTCTAATATTCCAATTTCTTTTAGAATACAGTATTTTCCTTCTTCAAATTTAAATTTTAAAAATATGTTCGATAATCGCTTATTTTAAAGTCGCTAACATTTTAGAATTGAAAAGCACAATTTTTAATGGAACACCGAATGTGATTTAAATATATTCATCACGTTTTGATATCATTATTTTTGCATAAAATATGTTCGATTCCTACTTTGTATAAGAAATCTAGACGTAATAACTTATATTAATAAAACGGGGGTTTTTTCCGAATTAAAATGCTTTCCCCAGTTTTTGGGTTCTGTAATTAATTATAGCTGTTACACGCGCCCTTCGCTGGGTATTTTTCATGACTTTATATGACTATACTTTTTTTTAGGTTATTGTTATCTAAGTCCTATCAGTAAGCTTTTAATTGGATTATAAATATTTTTATGTGGTCTTCGTCTCTTTGTTTTAATACAAGGACAGGATATGAGTTGCTAAACCGGAAATATATAGTTTTTATTTACGGTGGAGTTCAAACTCTTTCATTTTTTAAATTGGTCTTTACTAAAAGAACATACCAGTAAAATTCAAAATCTGTACGTCTATTTGTCCAAAGTGGTTTTTTTGAAATCTATAGTCGATTTCTGCAAAAAAGCTTAGCTATTCTTACACACAGATATCCTACTCCCAGAGTGAGAGTGTTTACCAAATTTTAAGACTGAAAGTCGAATAATTCAAAAAAGAGGGAATATTATAAAATATATCGCTCCCGTACCCCTTTCCCATTTAAAGTTGATTTTCGCTAAACCCATTCTTAAGGCCGTATCACACGTATATTTTCATGCAATTTTCGTCCAATTTTTGTCGAATCAGGGGAAGGGTTTGCCGTAAACAAAAGGAAACGACACGCTCTGATCAGCCGCTCTCTCTCGCGCCGATTTACCTACTTAGCCTGGAAGAATGAACATCAAAATTATTTCTTTCATTTTTAACGCGGTGTTGATGGGTGTAAACTAAAATAGAGAGCACCATTCTATTTAAAATATTATACATGGTTAAAATATTATACACCCATTAAAATATTATTCAGCATGTATCTGAGTGTTAAGGCAAGAGAAACCAGGCCGCCATCTTATTTATGACGTGGGGCGCCACGAAGAACCCCTGGCTGGAATTTCAAACGAATTTTATTTGGAACAACTTTTTGAGCTCGCTAGCAAAAGAATTGTTCTAAAGCGGTGCTATGTCAACTTCAGGTAAAAATTGCACAGATTGAACAAGAAAAAATTGCTTGAAACGTGTACGTGTGATACGGCCTTTATAGCAGATCTCTACTCAACAAAAGAAACATGATTATCATGTTTTAAGTATATAGGGATCTAATAGTTAAAAGATACATTTTTTTTTATCTATAAGCACTCCCCTCCCCTTTAAGCCCAGTGGAAGTCGATTTTTGCAAAACCCGTTCTTAGCGGATTCTACTCAACGCATGGAAAATTACAGACCTGTAGGTCTAATAGTTCTGGAAATCTCGTGATCAGGGGTGAATGAGAGTCACTTTCCTGCTACATACAGTGAAATACGTTGAACGCGAAAACGCTCCATCGTATAAAGGTTAACACGAAATAATACAACGGTTCCGACATACTACCATGTATTTTCTTGCATTTTTCCTCTTTACACGAAACAAAAATCGCTTAGCACGAAAAGATTTACCTTTTAGGAATGAACAAAATACGGAAAACGTTAGCCGAGCAGGCTAGATTTAAGGGTGTGAAATGAAAAAAGAAAGGTGGTTTCACATGTATCGTAGAAAAGAGTCTATAACATGGGTTTTGAAATACCCTCAGAATAGCCTGTGACACAAGCCAATTTTGTTAATCTAAGCTACTTTTATCCTCCATTCCTATAAACAACACACTAAAATTCTCATTTTTGGCTAAACTTCTTGGCTTTGAAATTCGGTGAAGAGTATATCGCAATGAGAGTAAAAATCAGCGAATTTGGTTCGCATTATTTTTTCTATTTTAGAAGATTTTTTGTTTTGTTTTTGGTTTTTTTTTGCGATCACAATGGCAAAGATCTCGGGAGTAAACTTCTATTTCGCTTAAAATCAAGATGGGTTTCTTTAGGCTGTTGATTAAAATCAGAAAACGAAAACGGAAATCTGTACAGATTTTGGTATTGTTTACTCTATCAACAATAATTGATCAAAGAGAGCAAATTACTTAGATGTTTAAAAGGTTTTTATTAAATACAAGCATATACACACATCTACATAAACAAAATGTACTCTAAAAACGTAATTTTGTTCAATATATGGTGGGAATTGACCCCGCAAAATCCTTTAACACGAAAAATATTTCATTACCCGCAGTTTTGAATAAAACGATTTTCACTGTATATAGATTAAGACAGCCTTAAGAAATATAATGATGAAATAAATACGTATTTGTTATACAGTTTTTTTTTTAACGTTCATATTCTGAGAAATCTACATATTTGCGTTTAGTAAACTTATAGGTTAAGTAAAGCTCTAGATAGGGACACATTAATGAAAATTAAAAAGTTCAATGAGTTTCAATCATTTAAAAAATTTTTTTTTTTTTTATTAAGCATTCAACAACTGTTAATTAAGCACATTAAACGCTAGACATTTTTCGGAACTTTTTTTGCCATTCAATTAGTATTTTTATTAAGGTTGTATCATCTCATTATATTAACATTATGCTATTTAAACTGTAAAAAATCGGTAACGTACATGAAAGCCATTAAAGTAATAAAAAACTATAGGAGGGGAAAAGCAGGCATTCCTAAACGAGTTTACGAAATTAAGGACCATAAAAAAGCTATTTTTGTAGAAAAAAAAAGGTTAAGAAACAACAACTGCCACAGACATTTAAACGAATGAGAGATGGAAATAAGGGGAAGAATTTTTTCAATCAATTTTTTTAAACAGAAACTTTACAAAACGCAAAATAACACAAAAGCAACTTTACGAACGAGAACAAATTATAAAGAGTGCCCCAACCACCATACTGGCTTCGAGGGGGGCATATACCCGAAAAAAAAAGAAAGAAAGAAAAGAAAACCAAAACGCAAATTTTTAAATAAACGACATACCCATTACCTATTTGATCAATCACACGCTCTAGCCTCCTTCTACCCTCTCAACCCCACCCATTCCAAAGGAAAAAAAAGGAAAAATTGCAAAAATAAAATAATACATTTTTTTCCCTCTTTTCCCCGTTGGACGTTTAATAAGCCATCAATGCCAATATGAGCGAAGTTGAAAAATGGTAATGACTTATTATTTACTCAATATTTCATCTTTTAAATTAATCAAAAAGCGCAAGAAAAATAATAATAATAGAACGAGCAAACGATAAAAAAAAAGAGAGGAGAAAGGAGAAAAAAAAAAGTTGGCCCCCTTTATATATTTAAAACTCCGGACTTTTAAAATAATAATAATAATAATCTTCCAAAAAAATCTAGGTTGTGTGGAAGAAAATAAAAATGAAAAATAAAATAATAATAATAATAAAATTGAAAAAAAAAAAAAAGTTTTTAGATCGATAACGTAGAAGCGGAGTGAAGTGAAGTAACAGAAGTAATGAGTTCCGTAGAGCCTAGTCATAAAAACACTAAATAATTTATTGGGCAGATCAGCGTATTAGCGGACCGCTAGGGGACCCCACCCAGAAACCTAAAAATGAGAAGTTGCATGAATGTGTGAGTGTATGTGTGCTAGCGTGCGTTTATGCATGCATGCCATTAAATCACTTAATGGAGTGAACGATGCTGGTGATTTATAAGTCATCAATCAAAGCTTTCCGAAATTTATAATAATAATGCATTGTTTGTGCCAAGAACAGATGATAAACTGAGATTTGCTCTCTCTCTTCTGATATATTTTTTTTCTAATCTCCCTCAATCTCATTTACCTTCTCAGAAAAGGGAAAAATGGAGGGAAAAAAATTAAATAATAATAATAAAAAAGAGAGAGGATAGATTAATTTTGAAAACTTTAAATCTGTAAGTTTCTTTAATAAATAAAATATAGCGCCAGCCTGCAGCGAAACGTAACGAATTTAATGAGCTTAATGAATTGATTAAAGGTCTTTTATTATTTTTCATGGGACCCCCATTCTTTACAGTTAACACTTTTAGAAGAAGCGAATGGTTTTGCTAAAAAAAAAAAGGGAAAAATAATAGAGGTTTGGCGGGGAAAAAAAAAAAGAAAAATTATTGGCGTTTATTATTTTTTTTCCCTCTCCTGTTCCGCTACAGAATGAATATATGATTTAGTTTTCCAAAAAAAATTTTCCTTTTGTATTAATTGAAATCACAAAAACATTCTTTTTTATCTTTTTTTTTTTAAACTCTAAAGGTTTAAGAAAACGAATATTTCCAAGTTGGAAGTACAGAAAAAAAAATTCGCAAGAAAATAATTTATTTTATTCACGAACTAAATTCAGAGTAATGAAGAAATATGACGATTTTTTTTTCTTTCCAACCCTAACTTTTCTGCAACGTCATTCATTAATCAGAACTTTAAAAATAAACGGTATTTTTAATAAATTAATTGAGACTCTGTCGGAAGCCAGTGCCGTGATTCATTCGATTTTTTTCCTTCTCCTCCCCTCCCTCACCTCACTTTTCCTTTTCATAAACCTTTTCTCTCCTTTATAATTTTTAAATAACTCTCTCCTCTGAAAACAATTGCAATTTTTTCCCCCTCTTTTTCCTCCTCCACCAAAGCCTTTACAAAAACTACCCGCTACCAAACAATTAAATCCCTTGGTTGTACCTAATTTTTGAAACGAAAGTTCACAGCATACAAGTTCTCACACAAATGAATACAATACGTAGTCATACAGATATACATTTAAAAAACACGAAATTAAAAAAAACAAAACCGCATTTATTTTGGACTAATAACTACACTGCAAATTGTTACTGGAATTAATTTGCCGCACTTGTATAATTGAAAAGTGATTTCTACGTTTGATAAGCGTTGGTACACAACGCAGTGTTCCCCAACATTTTTATCGCCGTAGACTGGTCAACGTTTGATAATTTCACCACTGCCCGGTGAGGGTGGAATGTTGATTGTTTATATTTTATAAATTGTTTTGATTTAAATAATTTTAATTTAATTGTATTTAAATATGCTTTCAGAATAAAATACAGTTACGCCAAAAAACGAATAGAAAGTGACTGAATTTGGAACCAGTGGCGAATACAAGGGGGAGGTCCTCGGAGTCCGGACCCCCCCCAAAAGCCCTTGATTTTTTTCCGATTGATTATAATTCCAAGTATATAGTACGTAAAGTTTAATTAAGTATTTGTTATTAATTAATTTTATTAATTAACTCTAATTATTTATTCAATAATTAGTTTTTTACTGTGTTTTTGTTTCCAAAATCGACAAAATCCAAAGGAGCATGATACAAGAATGGTGAACTTTCGACCTCGGACCCCCTCCTTGAAAATTTCTGTGTGCGCTACTGCTTGGAACATATAATGATTTTCATGGAAATTCGCAAAAACTCGAGAGAAATATACCACAGTAAATAAAATGGGTATAATTTAATTTTCTTCGGACGACCCGTACCGTAGGATCCACGGACCGGGGTCGGCACTGTGATTTTGAAAAAGCATATAAATGAATAATACAGCTGAACCTCTTTATTGCGAATTTTTCTATATAGCGAACTTTTTCCTGGAACCTTGAACATTTCACGATTTTCTTCGTAAAATAACCTCTCTATAGCGAGGTGCATTTTCTATATAACGAACTTCTTCTTTTGTGATTCAAATTTTTTTCCTTTCTGTTTTTAAAGTATTTCTGAACATTTCAAGTTAATTCCCTCTTTAACACATTTTATGGTAGTCATAAATGTTGAAATGGTTTTATTAGATCCTAACTCGCCGAGAGCAATAGAGTTCTGGACACTTCATCCAAGTGCAACCTTTAATCCCCATTGTCCAGTTCACTAGAAACATCTTCGATATTGTCTTTCACCTTTAGTGGAGTTGTCTCGTGTCCCCGTGTTCTAGCTATAAAATAATGTATATTTAATATGACTTGTATGCTTAAGTTAGAAAATGTTCTTAAAATTCATTAATTTTAATGTAATTTTTTCTTAATGTTGAGAATACAGTGAATTCTTCGACATTCTTTTTTCTTGCAGTTTTTCTTTTTTTTTTGATGGGTAAGATATATGAAATAAACATATATTAATTTAAATAAAGGTGAGAATAATTACTTTTTTTTAAATATTTAGTGTTTATGAATTTAAAATTTGTTTTATGTGGTTTATAAGTTATATTGAAAGAGGAACCTCTATACAACGAATTTTCCATGTAACGAACTTTTTTCGGATTTAGCGGCTTCGTTATATAGAGGTCCGACTGTATTTGATATTTAGTGTCGCCTGAGTTAGAATATACACATAAAATTGTTTTTAGGAATAGTATAAGAAAAAGTCATTTAAATGTAAAACTTTTAGTAAAAACGAAGACAGAAATGCATATTTTCAAAAACGCTTTTATATAATAAAATTTTGCCTATATACTAGTATGGCTAAGACTACTTCTCTTGAGCCTGAGCTCGAATTGTTGAAAAGTTCATATCATTTTCAGAGTTACTATCAACTGAAATAAGAATCAGTGTTTTTGTTAACATATCTCTCTACTCTGCGTGTATTAAAATATGAATAAATCCACTTCTAAATTATACATTTCAAAAAGTTTAGTTCAAGCTTTGTACGAAGTATATGGCAAAAAATTATTACTAAAGAAACATTTTTTCATACGAGGAAATGTTTAAAAAAATGCATTTAAATAATTTTTTCTTATAATATTTTTAAAACAATTGCATGCATATATTCTAATTCAACTAACACTAAATATCAAAAAATTATTCATTTATACGCTTTTTTTTCAAAATCACGGTTCCGAACCTAGTCAATCACCTTAAACTTATTCATAAAAAAAACTTGATTCTCAAAGCAAGAAGCAATCGATCAAAATATGAGAGATTACATTGCAATAATACATATAATTAAGCAAAAAACGTTTTTAATCATAGAACCAAAATAACGCAGACCTAAATCCTACTTATGGAAAATAATAATTATAGTTTAATAAATAAGCAGTGTTTTGATTCAAACTATTAATTTTAATAATTAACTTTTACTACTTAATTTGAGCCTTATTAACTTTGTTAGAAAGAAAGCTGGCACGTTTTTTTCCTGCCTTTTCTGGCACGGACCGACTTTTTGAAAGATTAATGTAGATGATTTTAATTATGTAATCCAAAAAAGTTCATAATCGTACGTATAATATTGCGAATTACGCAATCAATCACCACATTCTAAATGATTAAGTACTTCCTTGAAGTAAAAAATAACCACATACGGGAATTAAATATTAATAAATATGCTACTTACAATATAATTTAGCTTGTTTACAATTTTATACTCAATATCCTCAAAAAGGCTAAAAATGTAATTTTGAACTTACTAGAATCATTTTGAACGAAGTCAATAGTCATGACAAAGGGCTATAGTAATAAATGGGGAAATATATAATATTGCTCTTTTAAAAATTATTTCAGAGGTTAAAAATTTGCATACAGCTTAGATTTGTTTTTATTAAACTTTTTATTATTATTATGATTTTATTTAAAAACCACATTACTATCACGATTAATCGCAATAACCAGCGTTTTTGTTAAAATTTCTCTGAGGTATTACAATACGAATAATTCCACTTCTAAATTATGTTTTTCAAAAACCTTAGTACAGCCCCTATATATAGAAATCCTAACGATATACTGGCAAAATATTATAATCCTAGATGCAGTTTTGATGAAAGCAGAATGGTTTCGAAAATATATCTTTCATTCTTTCTTCATTTTTGCCAAAAAAAATACCTTCAAATAATTTTCTCTTGCAATAATATTCTCAAAACAATTTTATATGTATATTCTAATTCAACTGACACTAAATACCAAAAAATTATTCATTTACACGCTTTTTCAAAATCACAGATTCGAATGTATTCAGTCACCTTAAGCTCGCTCATCATTTAATTTCGGAATTTTATTTCAGTCCAGCAAAGATCGAATAATTTTCTTAAAACTTAAGCTGATTAAGTCTCAGAATGGAAACTTAAGAGAAGTAGAATGGAAAAAGGGGGTCTACACACTTACCGGAAAGGGGCGGACAGCTCTTGTCGCTGAGTCTCCTGCGGGCGGGTCCTAGGGCGTTTGGGTTGGGCGGGTGAAGTGGCGGAGGGGGCCCCAGTCTCTGGGGGACGGCAGCCATAAGGGGCCCCGCGTTCGACATGGTCGTCATGACGGCGGAGAGGGCGGGCGGCGAACTGCTGACGGCAGGAACCAGGGCCATTTGTGGTGAAGTGGGGGGCCCCGATTTCACATTGGACATGACGTTCTGCAATCGAATATTCGACGTCATAAATCAGGTAAGTGAAAGTTGAAGTAGATATTAAATATTTGAGAAATATAAAGATGTTAGGATAAATGTGAAAAGTGACAACACTTAAGAATCTCGAGAATACAATTCTAAGGTGGGCATATATATATATATATATATATATATATATATATATAAGAAAAAGGTCTGATTTAATTAGTTTTTAATTAAAACTGATATGATACAATCTTTCAATTTTAAAATGAACACGTTTATTGGAATATTTAACAGTAATTTTAATTTAAAGGTAAATAGTAAAATTAATTCTAGTTATATCTATCATCCTGTAGTAAGCCAATAGGTTAAATTCATGACGATCACATGATAAATGCAATCACGTGTTTTCTATTGAGTTCAAAGCGGACATCAGAATTGTACTTATTGTTCTACTTGAAAATTCAGATAAAATTTCAAATTTGTTAATTTTAGTAAAGATTTTCACGTTGAAAAAAAAATTATATTATACATACATTTTTTTTAAATCAAAAGTATTTTATTTACCTAGGTGTGTTATTATTGTTGAAGAATATGTAATTTTTAAAAGAAAGTTGCAGTTAAAAGCAAAAGTTGGCAACAGTGAAGCGCTTGAACTGATCTCCTGGAAACACTTGATTGCATTTATCATGTGACCATGACGTCACTCAAATTTATTTATGAATGATTGGCTGGAAACATGGATTCTAGTTACCACGTGACTGTGACGTCATATGGATTTAGCCCATTGTAAAAATTTTTTATTTAATAATTCAATTTATTTTGCCAATAAAAATAATTAAATGATATATTATCTTTCTTAGCAAAAAAAAAAAGAGAGAATTATTTGTACGGTAGATTTAATGAAAGTTCAATATAAAATAACTATTTGAGTAAATTTTATTTTTCTACAGATAATTTTAAAAAAAACAGCGAACTGTTGAATAATTTCATAAATGACTGTATGATCAAAAGATTATTTTAGCAAAATCTATGTAATTCACAACACATAAATGAATCAATTTATTAAGCCTCTTCTCCTTTTTAGAAATTGAAGTATTTTTATAACAGTAAACGACAAATTTGCTCATCGTGACGAATTTCATTTTTAATTTTGCATTATTTCTTCACAGGACTCTTTCTCTCTCTCTCTCTATATATATTAATTAAAAGGATTATTACAGGTGATTTTGCAACATCACTAATGAAAGAAAAATTTTAAATCGACATAAAACCTTGTTAATGATACACCACAAGGCTTCAAAGTTGAACTACGATACAGAAATTAAGAACTAACGTTTTCTGTTTTGGAAGGCGAACTGCGATGATTGTGGTTGGATCCGTTGCTGTTGTTGGCGGTCCCATTGTTGGTGTAGGGTTTCATGTGCAGGTGTTGCATCATGGCTTGAAGCCGCTCTTTTTCTTTCGAGAGCTGTAGCTCCAGTTGGGAAACGACTTGCATTTGAACTCGAGCTTGCGCCGTGCTTCGATCATCGAGCTGGTGCTCTAAATTTAAGTGCCTACAAGACAAGAGAGAGAGAGACATATCAATAAGGAGCATGAAATGGGCAAATTAAGATAGTTTACACCTAAATGTTATGTAACAGAGATGAGCAAGGAAACAATTTTTTTAGAGAAAAAATGTAACCCAATATTTATATCATATCACCTTTAACGTAAGATCAATTTTTGCCAGAATCCCAATAAAATTTTTCTAGACATAACATACTCCCTAATTTGACTTTTAGTATTGAAGGTAAATATATATATATATATATATATATATATATATGTTAAAATATAATCTTAATCAATTACAGTAATGAATATGAGTTTACAATATTATATATATATAATTGATAAAAGTTAAAAATATAATATGTATTTCAAGATACAATTATACATAATGCTGTATCTTTTTTGAAGGGATAACTCTTTAGGTGGGTTTTGCTGAAGAGTGAATCTAAATTAAGCTTCAGGTTCGGCTGCGTTATGCTAAATCTGTTGTACTCTGCTCCAGTCAGCAATCATGCTTGGGTCGTTTCCCCCCCTTCTTTTTTTGAGTAAAAATTCCATGCACATTTTTCCCCGTGAAGTTTTATTTCTATTATTTAAATATTACTGTCATATAGCCCACTTTCCCTCAACTCGTGAGTGAACAAGTGAAGAGGAGCGCAAGTGAAAATAATCGAAAAAATAAAAGAAAAAGAAAATAAATTATTCTTATGTAAAGGTCGAAGACAAGAAGAAACGAGACATGGGATCTATTTTTTGGCTCAGTATAAAAAGCATTTAAATACAAAAATGTTGCCAGAAAAATTAAAATCTGAAATTTTAATGATATTAATTGGCTAAAAAGTTGCCAATATTTTTTATATCAGTTGTGACAACTAAGAGATGGCGAGAAAATAAAAACATTAACTGTGAAAGAGCACGAACCCACTCCTTTTGTTTGCTTAGGGCTGTCTTCGGTTAATGTTAAAGAATAGGACCCGAATTAGGTACATTTTTTCAGATATAAAAGAAATGAAAAATTAATATGATATTCTGTCTTCACTACCCTTTAGAGAGTAGCATTTTTTATCATACATCTCATTTTTAACCGAGTTGATCCATTTTTTCTGGATATTTTTCTCCAATACCGTAATGTTAAATGAGCTATCCCTACACGTATTCAAAGAAGGAAAAAAAAAGAGTATTCATTGAATATTTTGAAAATTTTAAAAACACTATATTCTTAACAGATGTATGAGTTATTGATGTTGCAAATTTTCATGAAAAGTGAGGCATTTTTCTGTCTGAAAACGTGCTCCGCGTTTAATTCAGGCTCTCGTACTTTTGCCGAAAACAGCCTTAGAAGAATCTTAAGAAAAGTGAACGGCTCTCATGGCATAAGAGCCTTACTTAGATGTACAGTGTTATTTAAGTTACATAAACGGTACGTACATATTATCGCAACGGTATGGGCGACATTATATGAAAGGAAGCACATGGTTGCCAATTCAGCGCGTACGACACATGGGTTGCCAACTTGGCAAGTTATCTTGAATGTTGGCAATGTTTAGATAGTACCATGCAATCATATATATTATTTTAATATAATCTACATAAGTAATTTACATATAAATATTTTTAAATGATTAGACTATAATTGACATATAAATCGTATCTCTCTACTCATATATAAATATATAAGAATTCATAATTATTTAAACATTGCCCTTTACAGAAAATGAATGAAGTAAACAAATGCATCGATGAGAAGGGGCACGAAAAAGAGAACTACTTAATGCTCGCATGCGAAAATGACGTAAAAGAAACGGTACATTCGAATGATTGGATTCTCTTGCGCAGAATAAATCAGAAGTTTTCACAACTGTCGTGTGGTCATAAGCGGGCGCGCGTGCGCACGCACACATTTTTTTCTCTCATAGGTTTCTCTCTTTTTCTATATATTCTAGTGAGTGCTTGAGTGATTGTTTATAAACATCGCACTATGAAGCGACACGAAGCTATTGTCAACGGACCTCGAAATTCTGAACTATGGTCAAGTGATGAGGACAACACCCAAGCTAGCATTCCACTCTCCTAATTCCCACACAATGTCAATGTGAGAGACTTTGAGCCTCGACAGATTTAACATGCATCAGGGCTTTACACGGCGGTTCTTCAGTGGTATCAGGACTCAAACTCGACAACGGGGCAAATACGAGTTCGTGACCATGACGTCTAGGCTACCGCGGGCACATGTATGACCTTAAATTTATGGGGTACATTATGATAAAAGTATATATATGTTGTAACCACACTCGCATGAATACTATATGATTTTTCCTCTCAAAAGAGTTCAAAATCTGGGGCACATTCTTTAAAATTAATTGGGAAACAGTCTTAAATAATAGTTTTATATAGTCCACGAACAAATTGTGTTACGGTGTTCATACTTATTTATACAGGTCCAGGATCCAGTATTTCTATTCATGGCATTATATGTTGTTAAAGCATTTTACTTTAGCTACAGAGGAAAAAGATTATCTTTTATAATTAAAATATATGGAAAACTGTTTGCACATTTTTATATATAAAATCCATTCATTCATATAATTTTAAAAAAATCCACTGTCCATAATAATTACAGCTATATTTTCATTAGCTATAATCTCTGCTCACTTGCTTTTCTTATAAAACGATAGAATTTGATTGAATTGTGAGAAAATATAAACGATTAATACCGCAGCAGGAATACTTAATGGTTGATGTTCCAAAGCGTAACTGATGGGGGAGATTAACAGCCTCAAAGGAATAAGAGATGATTTTTTTTCTGTTGCGTTTAACACAGTGAACACACTGATAATAAATGTGATTCTGAGAAAAGACAGAACTATTCAAACGTAGCTGATTCTACGACGAAAATTTTTTTCGATGACTGTCTCAATCAAACTGATAAAAAGATATTAAAATGCTGTGACTCAATTTTCTACGGCTCCACACTTATGCCGTGTCATGAGTGAGCTTTTTGGAACTCTCAGTACATTGAGAAATGTGTGTGTAAATATTCAATATCAGTCATAATTATAATAGTTACCATTTCACAATAACAATACGAATATAATTACCATAATAATTTTATCTGGGTATTATTATCAGAGGAAATAGAATATATCTTAATTACAGAAAAATATAGCTATAAATTTTTGCACAGTTTGACTACATCTTAAAGTATAAAACAACATGAAACATGTTACTGAATAAGAATTGCATCCTATTTTAGCCCACACTTTTGCAAATTGCGCAAGCTCTACCTGTATTAGATCTATCCAGTAGCGCACACAGGAATTTTCCAAGGGGGGGAGGGTTGAAAGTTCACCATTCTTGTATCATGCTATTTTTGATTTTGTCGATTTTCAGGAACAAAACACAGTAAATAACTAATTATTGAATAAATAATTAGCATTAATTAATAAAATTAATCATTAATAACAAATATTTAATTAAATTTTACGTATTACATACTTAGAATTATAACCAATCGGAAAAAATCATTGGCTTTGGGGGGGTCCGGACTCCCCCTCCTTGTGTGCGCCACTGGATCTATCTAATATGAGGATAATAATTCGCCAAGTTGGCGATAAATAAAGGTGTGGGCTAAAATAGGATATAAATCCGAATAACATAAGATCGATATCATCGTATATATTACACACTGATATGTTAAAAAAAATTACTTTTTGAAAGCCTGGAAGTCGTCGCACACTGTCTCGCATCCGGGCCACTTGCAAACTCCGTGTCCATAGAGTGCATGGGTGGGAGGACTGGAGCAACCCCTCTGTTCTTCCTTGGGGGTGGGCGGCAAACTTCTCTGGGACGAGGACGAAGAAGCTGTGCTCACCGGGGACACGGAATAGCTCTCATGCTGGGCAGCTGCCCCATTCATAAGGGGTCGGCCACCGGACGATCCCCCATGCATCATCCCGTTCAGGGAAGCACCACCTTCGTCGCCGGAACCACCTTCTTTCCACATCTCATTCGCGTTTAAACCTAAGACAAAATTGATTTTGATATTCATTATTTGGCAATATTAGGTGGGAATGGCCCTAACTCTAAAGAAACATCGTTTAATGTCACGGAAGACCGGAAAGACATTTTCAAAAAAGAAAAATTTAATTCACATTCTAAGTTCATTTAATCACACAAAGAACAGAATAGTTTAATATATCTATCATTGATATGCACTAATATTAGGTTTGAATAAGAAAAGTCTTTTTCAATAATTATTGTGTTTCATATTCTACACTGCAATTTATAAACATAAAACTAAACAGAAAAAAAAATGTTGTTTCGATATTTGCTTCACATCTCAGGACAGTAAGTATAATACTTAAGATGAATCTGTGTGTATAAAAGGTCCATGATAAGTAACATAAATGAATTCAACATTTTTAGTTAAATTAACCTTAAGCCTCTCTAAATACATAAAAGACTTCAAACAACCATACTACTAGACTCTGAATATCAAACAAATATATACCCATCACAAATCTAAACGTTAAAAGTTTGAGAAATTTCACTATAATATTTATAAAAAATTCAATCATATTTAAAAAAGTTATAATCATGCAATTTTTGGATTATTTATAAGATGATCAGCTTAAGTTGATAGGTTGAAATGACAAATTTTAGTTATTGCAAACAATATTCACACAGTGGTAAAAATTTGAAATATCATTCTATTTAAAAATGCAAAGCGCTTAACGACTAAGTGTTTTGCGCAAAAGAATGTGTATAAAAATTATAATTATAAATTTTATAGAATTTAATTTGAGTTGTATTTTGTTTTGTACACAAAACAGACAGCAGAACTATATTTAGATTCACAACAATCATTTAATTAATTGTTTTCTTTTTAATTTAATGTAATGTTCTTCGAAAATGTTAATATATTCCAGTTACTAATTATATCAGAATTTTCCTCTACAGTGCAATAAAGGAAAAATGATTTTGTGTGCATATACGTCACATAATTGTAAAATACGTACTAAAAGCATATTTATTTAGACAGTTGATAAGACCCAAACCGTAAAGCCAGATGTGTATATATTTATTTTTGAGAATATATAATTATCCCCTCCCCAAGACAAGTATACGCATATATCATGAAATAACATTCAATATAAAATTACTACACAAATGTAGTATTATACTTAAAATGGGGAAAAATTTATTTCTGTTACTCAATAATCAACCTACTGTAATTCTTAAAAACCTGATTACGAAATTCAAAAGCAAAATAAATTTTGTGATTTTTAACACCCTTTTATAAGCTTCACTTATATGTAACGGGGAATCTTTGAACACAATTTTTATCCACTTTAAAAGGTCAGGTTAATTCGAAATTTTGCTCACTTGTCCAGGACCGATGACAATACAATAATTTAATAATTTTGTTTCATTGTCCTGATCAGGATTAACCATTTCCTATTTTCAGATCCCCTCCCGCATCTGGCGACTTATTTCAGATCCCATTTCCCGATTTAGCGACTAAAAGGTTAAGTTACAACTTAGTTCGATTAACTTTAAAAGAGGGTGTTTTTTTAGTTTTTTAAACTATAATTTATTTAATCTGGTCAAAACGCGGAAGAACGTAATTCATTCCAGAAAACTAATAAAAAATTTTTTTTCAGATTCATATTTATTCATATCATTAACATTATGAAACAGAAAAAAAAAGAATACAGAATTTTCAACGAAATAACATTTGACATTTACATTTCTATAGAACTTATTTAGTTTTCAAATTAGAAATATACGATTGAATACAAAGTTCTACAAATACTACACTGGATTTCATCGTTCTCTTTTATGCTCGAATTCTGGCGTCGGTTCTTACAAATACTCTACTTCTGAATCTGAAAATTTAAAATCTTTTAGCCATAAAAAAAATATATAATTTTTTTTTTTAAAATTTAAGCATTTACAACTTCAAAAATATTTATCAAGATATATTTAATTTGTAAAATGAAAGAAACAAATTATATATATATATATATATATATATATATATATATATTAGGTAAGTTATCTCTATCTTGTAATGGATTTAGATATTCCTATCCATTATTTTCTATTGGTTTTTGCTCAGTGTTATTTACATAAAGGGGGAAAGTTGGCTGGCCAAAAAACATGTTCAACCCCACTTTTATATAAATTATTTTATATATTAGCTGTCTTAAGTCAGTAATGTTTATAACACTGCAACATCCATTTTATAAATATTTCATAAATTTTAATCTCGGTTACTCTTATGTCCTTCATTGTGTGATTTTCCTACTGTCTATGTATTTTTCGAATGTGTTTTGATGTTATCTCTTGTTTGTAGAGAATAAGCCTATATATATATATATATATTTGTAGATTAATTTTTTTAAAAAACAAAAATTGAACGTTAATAAATTTTTAAAGCTAAGTTGTTTTTAGTACAAAAGTACTCACTTGTGATACATAATGTAAAAAAATTTAAAAAATACTTGAAATACTAGCATTTTGCAACACAAAATATTTCTTTTTACGAATTATTGCAATGTGCATAAAAACGATATGTTCAGATTCTATTGTGTTTAAGAAATTTTGTCATACAGCATTTTAAAGTAGGGTAAATAAAAAACTTTACGCAGAAAAAAAATGTTCAAAGCTTTTATTTAGAAAATGTCTCGGAAGTGTATTTTAATACATTAAAAAAACTTTATGTACATAACAGAAGCCATATTAAATCTCTAGTTATATATAGGTAAATGATAATTCATTGTTTTATAAAGCGTATGATGCTCGAAGCCTTGGGAATATGCCAAACAGCAACAAACAACTTGTGGTATTTGCCAAATAGCAAGAAGTATGAAATTGAATTTTGACAATTGTCAGAGAACAACGAATCTATTAGAGTTATATTCGAAATCAAATATTCTATAAAACAGAATTTTATTTTTAAAAATTTCTTAATATATATATATAATATTGTGAGTGAGCGAGGCACTTGACCTCGCTTGTTATTGGAGCAATATAGAAATGCACTAAATCCACACGACAAGAAGAAGAGTGTTGATATTGCAAACCTTTCTATGTTAAAATTTTGCAGAAAAAAATTACTTCTTCACACATTATTTCGCTTTATATTAAGATGATCATATAAGTATAAAAATGAAATATAAATGAATGATATTCGTTATAATCAAAGTTTAAAAAATCAACTGAATTTTTACAAAGTAATGCATCTAATTAAAAAGTAAAATTACTTCACACACATGTGTTCGATCCTCTATTTATTATAATTTAACTTTAAGTATTAAATATGATGGTATTTATTAACTTTCAACTATTGTCGATGTCGAAGAGGTGGTGGTTTTATGAGGGATGTAGATTCCCGTAAGGATTGTTGTATATTGAAATTTTAAACCAGATCATTTCAAATAGAATGAAATATATTTTCAGCTTTGAAATGCAGGTACTTGCTTTCATAAAGATATCTAAGCTTCTTAAAACAATATGGAATTGAAAAAACTTGCAGAAAAACATTTGAAAAATATATGTGAACATCGCTAAAGCATAGTAAAAATCTTCCCTTCAAAGCACGTTTTGTTCCACTATTGTCAAGATCAGTTTGGCATATAGATACATACATTCTTTTCACCTTGAAAACAGACAATGAAATATGAGTTGAGTTGAGTTTGGTGTTTTATGGCGCAAGAGCCAGTTTTGGCTATACTGCGCCAAACATTCATAGGTCTGTGGTCTGGAAGGGAAAAGAAGAAATTGGATGACAAGATGGAGGGTCGAAAATAGAGAAGGATCACTGGGGTACCCTGGGGTCGTGACACCCGTGTTTACCAAAGATAGTAAACCCCTTGGGAAAAGGAAAATCACTAGGGTACCTCGGGATTGTGACACCCGTACCCACCTAAAGAAGGTGAGCCCCTGGGGGGGACAATGAAATATGAAATTAATAATGAGATGAGTTGAAAAGGGAGAAGTAACCCTCCCCTTTCTTCGTCTATGAGAACTTCTTGCTGTCATATCACTATCTCAAAAACAGGTAAATTTTCAGGGGGGATTGAATAGTAAATGAGGTATGGAGGAAAATAACCTTTAACCACTTAAATTTAACTCCTTAACTGCCGATTCGAAGTTACGCGATTCGCTTTCCAGTGTCACATTCGCTACCCATCCGTTTTTCACATAGATGTGCGCATGTAGGAGGAAAAGCAAAGGTCCAAATAAGCAAAATTTTCACTGAAATAAGTAAATACTTCGCAAACACTGTCAAGGTCATTTTATTGCATTCCAAAGCCTTCGGATTAGTTTTACTGATAGCAGCGCAAAGAAAAGAATAGTATTTCGGAAGGACGTATATTTACGTACGGGGCACATAACGCATGGGTTGAGCGAGACGGATATATACACCGGCGGCACGTGTTAAATTTAAAAAAAAGCAAAGGTTAAATAACAATTTTAAACAGTGCGAAAATTGAACTTTTTTTCATAGTTTTAAAAAACTATTTCATTCAGCGACGTACACAGACTTTGTTTATACGAAGGGGGATGACTTATAACCAAAAGCAAGTAAAGTGGCGAGACGTAATCTCTTTATCTCTGTTGGCCTATGGAAGGGGGAAGGAAAGTTGAACCCTTAAACACTACCCTTGAGTACGCCACTAATTTCACTACAAAATTGTTCTAAAAACGGATTTTTTTAATGCATTTTCACTGTCCCTGAAGAGACAAGAAAGAAAACTGATATCCATTTTAATGACCTAAGATGATTGTGTGAATTATGACGTTTGAATGTGATTTTGCAGGAAAAAGAAATTAACATGCAAGCATCATTTTATAATGAAAATAGAAAATACGCAGGATCCAATATTATAACATTCACTCAATACTTTTTTCTTTCACTCAAAAGTCCGTTAAACTATAGTAGTTCGCTTCTCTGCTGAAAAGGTATTGAGGTAAGAAAGATCGTTTGCAGAATAGGAGAGAGAGAAAGTAAAACTGTAAGAGTAGCTTTGGCGACAAATTTGGTAATCAAATATCGACAAGTTACCAAATTTGGTGACTAAGATCTGTAGAAAACTCCGAAAGGGCCTACAATGATTATTTGATGAGAAAAATTAAGAAGTTCCTATAAGGTTCTTTTCAGCTTACAACAAGGAAAACAACATTGAAGTCAAACATCTGACAGCGACTGTGCGTTTGATTTGCTCTTTGAGAAAAAGTGATTAAGGATTTGAATTGTTGTTGTTTGTAAGTATGCGCTATTGTGATTTATATGCGTATGTTATTTGTTTTCTGTTAAAGACAGTCTATTGTACAAGATGGTTCTCGAATAATTTACAATTTACATTGAAAGAATCGGCCTATTAATTCCATGGATCCTGTATTCGAAAGATAATTTATCATGCAAGATCAGTGCCACAGAAGCTAGCGCAAAACATAAACTGACTAAGCTCAATAAAAGAATTTTTTTTAAAAAAGAGAAGAAATGGAAGAAAAACTAACTCAACTTTAATAAGAAATCAATTCATACGAAAAATCCACTTAAAATTAAAAGTTTTTCAATCGATATAACTTTAATTGAAAAAAAATTATCGAAATGCTTATTTTTGTTTATTATTAAAAAGTTTGAATTAAAATCTTAAATAAGATGGAAGAAGTCGAGAAAGAACTAATTAATAATAATAATAAAAAAAATCGTAAGAACTGCGTGATAAAAATGTTCTCCTAAGATTAGACAGTACTTAGTCATTATCAAAGAGTCTATTGTTTAAAGTGAAATAAAATTTGCATGAAAATCAACTTAAAAATGCTTTTTTTTCTCCTAACCTTTTTAAAATAACTTTTTTTCATTAAAAAAAAGCTTATACCTTTAACGAAAACAAATTAGTAAACGAATTGCACGAAAGAGAATTTTTCGCTATTTAAAAGTTAAAACAAAACGAAAAAGGCTTAATAAAAAAAAGCATAAAAGGCAAACAAAACCAAACATCAAAGCTCGATAAACAAAAACTTAAAAAAAAAAACAAAGAAGTAATTCAACAAAACGAGGGAAAAATAAGAAATGAAGAAAGATTCATTTTTTAGCTGTAATGAACACTCAAATGCTCTGAGATAAAATTGCTAAGAACATCCATATAAAGACAGAGGTAAGAAGGAAAAAAAATCGCGATTAAAAATTTCAGAAAAAAAGAAAAAAAACAAGAGAAGTATTTTAGACTTAAGTCATCTTATCTTCATAAACATTTCGTTTGGTTCTTAAGCTTAGATCATTAATTGACTTTAAATATTATTTATTTATTTACGTTTTTTCCAACACTCCGAAGACAATCTTATGTGCACACGGTATTCATTTAAAGTAAATAAATTAAGTTGTTAATTAAAATCACAATTGATGGTTCTACGTTAATCCTGCTGCTCCAACAAACGTGAAATTAGAGACACGATCTTTTTAATTTTAATTTTTAAAACCTTTCGGTAAATTTATCTAGGTGCATTAATTTTTTTCCCCGCTCTCGAGTATGACCAAAGACGTCGTGATTCAAAATTAAAGCCGTATGCTTTGATTTAAAGTTTAGACGAATGGGGATATTGGTCAAACAACAATAATTGTAATAAAGATTTTAATGAGTTTTTTTTCTCTCTTTTTAAAGAAAATTCTTCCGATTGTTTGATTACACGGTTTTAAGTAGAATTATCAAAAATGATGTTTGCTAAACCGTACCTGAATTACCTATAATTTACAAATGCAGAATAAACAAGGTCGATTCTCATAATCTTTCAAATGAAATATGCGTTTAATCCCTTCCCTTTTTTCGCGGAAAAAAGGGAAGAATAATTCCATTAAAGGCAATTTCGATGTGTTTATAACGTTAAAAGACACTTTTTTCCCCATCATAAAAAAAAGATCATCTTTGAAAATATAATACTCTGTCTGAACAAGTGATTAATTTTTTTCAAGCGCGAGGCATTAATTCCTAATGAACTTATAATTCGCCGCGATTTTTAATAAATACTAGATGATATTAGGATGTTTTTTGCGCCTAAAAATTTTTCCCTTCATAAAAGAGTTTTCAAATGAAAGGAACATATCTGAGTTCTTTCAAAGGTATTATGTTGCAAGCTTAAGAAGACTTAGGGAGATATATTTATGTATTATAAATGCTTTTAAGAGAGGCGCAAGCAAGAGCAGTCTGTAAAAAAAATCCACGTAATACAGAAAGCTTTAATGGACACAGATCCGAAAATGAGTAGATAAAACGTCTGAAGAGGTCTTTCTTAGGTCTTTTTTTGCCTGCATTTGAGTGAGAGTATAAGCGATACATAAAAATACAGTTAAGCCTTCTAGATAATGTATAGAATCAGTATTATTTATTTCTAATTGTACTTAGAACTTAAGAATGAACAAAACTTAATTAAAATAAGTAACGACTGAACAAGGATTAGAAATGCATGGCTAGTAATAACCTTAATGATAGTATGAAGAAACGGGTACTTTTTTTTTTTCACTGCAATGCAGATTGGTTTAAACTAATCTTTCATAAATACCCGATTGTGCTCTGTTTATGTGAATAACTTTGAATTTGCATATTAATTTTTTAAAGTAATACTGGTCGTTTCCTTTTGGCTCTTCCTTTTTCTTAAAAAAATTAAAGCAAGGTTTTTCTTTTCAAAGGATCTTACTAAAATTCTTTGACGAAAAAAAGAGAAAATTAAATACTACTTATTTTGTGATCCATCAAAGAAAAGCAGAGAAATACGAAATTATGATAAAAGTTTTTAAAAATAAGTACATTAAATAGTTTGGGAACAAAAATGGGATTGGAGAACATTAAAGTTGATTAATTAAGAAATAAAGGCATCAAAATAATTCTCAAATTAAAATAATCGATGTCAAATATATTGCAACCATTAATGCATTTTGAACGAAAACGAATTTAATTTTGTAAAAAGTGATTTTACATAATTAATGTTCACGATGGGTTTTTTCAATAAATACTTAAAAACAGACATACCTAAAAAAAAATAATTTATAAGAAAAATTAATACTGCAAATATTACTTATATTGAAATACAGTCGAACCTCTTTATTGTGAATTTTCTATATAGCGAACTTTTTCCTGGAACCTTGAACATTTCACGATTTTCTTCTGTAAAATAACCTCTCTATAGCGAAGTGCATTTTTTATATAACGAACTTTTTCTCCCAATTTTTTTTCAACTTTTTTCTCCCCATTTTTAAAGTATTTCTGAACATTTTAAGTTATTCTCTCTTTAACACATTTTATGGTGGTCATAAATCTAGAACGTGTTTTATTATATCCTAACTCGCCTAGAGCAATAGGATTCTGGACGTTTCATCCAAGAATTGCAACCTTTAACCCCTATTGTCCAGTTCATTAGAAAAATCTTTGATATCCCCTTTCACCCTCAATGGAGTTGTCTCGTTTCCCCGTGTTCTAGTTATAAAATAGTGTATTTTTAATATTACTTGTATGCTTTAAATTATATATAAAATGTCTTTAAAATTCATTAATTTTAGTATAAAACTTTTTTAATATTGAAAATACAGTTCTTCGACATTCTTTTTTCTTGTTTTCCTTTCTTCCTTTTTTTTTTTGATGGGTAAGATGTAAAAAATAAACATATATTAATTTAAAAAAAGGTGTAAATAATTACTTTTTTTTAATATATAGTGTTTATGAATTTAAAATTTGTTTTATGTGATTTATAAAGTACATTGAACGATGGACCTCTATATAACGAATTTTTTATATGACTAACTTCTTTTCGGGATTTAGCGACTTCGTTAAATAGATGTCCGACTGTATTTACATTTAAGAATATATTGTCATTCTTTAAATCCACAAAAATACTATTTTTATGAAGTTATAGGTATTTTGGGAAAACAATAACTTATTTTCTTCATTAACTTTAATTTTCTTAACCCCTTAACTGCCGATTAAAAGTTAAGAGGTTCGCTCCCCAGTGCCACTATTTTTCATATAGGCTTACGTAAGCGGTGTATTGGGGAGGGAAGAAAAGGTACAAATATGCAAATTTTTTTCATGTATGCAAATACTTCCTAAATACTGTCGAGGTCATTTTATATATATTGCATTCTAAAGCCTTCGGAATAATTATACTGATAGCAAAAAAGAAAAGAATCAAATTTTGGTAGGACGTATATATACGTCCGGTGCACGTTGAACGAGACGAATATAAACGCCAGCGGCAGTCAAGGGGTTGCATAAACAGTTTTTGACTTGAAAGTGATTTAATTTTTCTAAAATCAAGAGTTAATGACTTTATAACTAGTGTGTGTGAGTGAATTTTTTACTGGAGACGAACCTCGTAATTTTGAAGTACGGTCAAGTGACGAGGATTACACCTGAGTTGTCGCTTCCCTCTCTAAACTATCATGGTAGGCCAACGGGAGGATTTTTAGGCACGACAGGTTTAATGTGCATCACCCCCTCTACACGAGGGGTCTTCAGCGGCACTAGGGCTCGAACTTATGATACGCCGGCTACAAGCTTATGACTCTGTCCACTAGGCTATCGCGGCTACGACTTCATTACTAGCGAATATATCTGTGTGTGCGTGCGGGTGTTTCTAAAACTCAAAAAATAGCATTGTCATTGATCCTCAAAATTAAACATAGAATGAACTGTCGAAATTATCAAACAACTAATTTCAAAATAATTTTTGAATAATATCTTACGGTATAATTTATATTCTAACATTCCCTATATGTCATTTTCCCTACACCAGTGTTTCTCAAACTGTGGGGCGTGACCCCCGGGGGGCATGAGCATGTCGAAAATAAAAGATTTACAGAAATTATTCATTTACTGAAAGGAAGCAAGACAAAATACATTCTAACCTAATGAAAAATGAAATACTCATTTACATTGATATAATAAGCTTATAAAAGTATCAGTACTGTTTAACGTATTTGATAATTAATTTATCAATAATAAGTTAAAAACAAGTATAATAATTACTAGCGACTCTCATGGGCTTGTTATATACAAAAATATGTACAAAGTTTAATATTTATCTTAATAATTTGTACTATTTATAATTAAGGTCCTATTGTAGCTTTAGTGTCAAAATGCATTATTATTGCATTCAAAACATTGTTATTGTATGGAGGGAGGCTCGATGAAAATTATGACCAGAAATTGGGTCGCAAATGTTGAAAGTTTGAAAAGTTCTGTCTTACACATATAAATATCTATAGCTTACAAATTTAATTTCGTTTTAAATCAAAAACTGAAAGCAATATTAAACGTATATATTAAGATTAAAAACGAGAAACATAATACCAGTATAGCTTATAAATTTTGCAATTATATGGTTTTCTAGTTTCATCAAGCCCTGAATTTGCTATCTTGCATTTACAGAAAAGCAATTCTACAAATCAAATAACTAGAGCAAACTAGTACTTCAGATTGAAGGGTTTTAAACAAGGTCTTCCAAATATATTCACACACACAAATATACCAAAAAAAAATCTTTTCATTTTTGTTCATATGTTTATTGTGTTCTTCTTAAAATTCTTCAGTGAATTAAAATTTTCTGATTGCCAACCACAAACAAAAAATGAACCGAAAATCTGCTTATGATGTTGCCAACTTTAAGGGTACATTTTTTTTTTCTTTGAAAAAAAACGACGTTATTCAATCCTTTTTTTACCTGTAACTGATTAAAGTGCATTTTGGAAAAAGAAGGAAACGAAAATTTAAATGGTTTTTGAAAAAATGCATATTTTGACTATAATTTTTAATTACTTAAAAAAGAATGAGGGGAAACCCTAATGTGAGGGATTTACCTCGAAAAAAATTACTTAGCTCTGTAATAACACTGCTTTTATTTCAAAGTGAAGTTGATACTGATTTAAGGTATCCAACTCCCCTAAAATTGTAAATTTTGCCAAAAATAAAAATGTTTTTTTTTTATTTCATGGCCATCTTATTGCCCTAAAAAAATTAAAAAATTTTTTTTTTCGTTCCCAGAACAAAAACCAAGTGTTTTAGTAAAAGCAGATGTCACTACTTTTGCAAGATGTCATACTTTAAAATCATTTTATCGAAATGTTTGTTTTGAAAATCTCAAACGGGGACGGGGATTCTTAAAAAGTTTTTAACTAATTAACTGAAATTTTTTTTGCACTCGTATGGATAATAGTAGGTTTTTAACCTTCCGATTTATGAATCACTGTTTTATTACAAAATTTACAGCTCTTTATGTGAATATAATCACAGTTTTTTTTCAGTACTGTCAAATAATAACTAAGATAATGTTCTTTAGTTTTTGTAAAATTTAAAATATCTCTTATCCTGAAGGTCATTTTAAAAAAAGAAAAAACAACCCTAAAATTTTAAAATTTTTCATAAACTTTTGTGGGGGTTTTGTAATTTTTACCCCCCTTTAGTAATAATTATTTTTGTTCTTCTTGTTTTAGCAAATTTTTCTCAAAATCTACAAAAAAAAATTAAAAACCAAAAAAATCTTTTTTTTTTTTAAAAAAAAGTTGCCCAAAGTCGGATACCTTTTTAAAAGATATTTGTAAACTGATATTGATACTCACATGAAATCGTATTTTATTAGTAACAACATCATTTTAACCTTTGCAAATTGATATTAACTTTAAAGACAAATACATCTATTGTGTTGTTTGGAAAGCAATTTCGTTTTTTTTTTTATCAACAGAGGACTTAATTGTATTGTTTGACATCCAATTTCACACTAAAGCCAAAATGCCACTATATACTTAAATAGATGAGATGTCAAGGTTTACTTGTGAAAAAGTTTATTTGATTCTTCGCAATAATCTTTGTTTAATACATGAATATTCACCGAACATTATTGTCAGAGGTTGTAAAAGCACCGATTGTTGCAAACCGCCGAATAACAATTCGGGAGATCGCCGAGAGATTAAATTTATCGAATTCAACCTTCATGATTACATGTGACGCCCTGGTCTAGTTTCAAAACTTGACATATAGGTTTCGTACGTTCTTAAGGAAAGAAATTAGCTCTATCGCATTGACGTCTGTGATTTAAATCTCAAACGTCAAGAAAATAACTCATTTTTGAAGCATAATCACTGTAGAAGAAAAATATTCCCCACAATAACGTTAAAGAAACCAGGGGAAAAAAAGAACCAACTCAAAACATTTCAAAAAAATTTATATTTAAAAAGATGCTGGGATTTCAAAGGAATCGTTTTTTTAAAAAGATTTTACTAGATAAATACCACAATTAATTCTGGTTCTTTCAAACTGGACAAAATAAATAATTAATTCAAATAAAAAGAACAGAATTTTTGAATAGAAAGGATATAGTGTTCCACCATGAGCCCATACAAGGTTGGTAACTCGACAAACATTTTTACAACTTGGATGGGATAAATTAATACATCCACCTCATTCTCAGAACTGTCACCTTTGGATTATTACTTGTACCATTCTCTACAAAACATTTTTACACGGCAAACCTTTACTTCAAATGAGGACGTCAAGCATACTTTGGATTAGATTCTTGCCAGAATATTTACTGTAACTGATATGGCAAAAGAGTTTGGACCCAAATGGAAAATATATAATTCAATGAGATATTTATAGAAAATCTTTTTTTCACCAAACTCTTGAATCCAGGAAGAACTTAATATGTATTTCACTAATGCGGAATGTATCTTTATTTTAAACTGTTTTTAACAATTCTGTTCATGCCATTTTTGATTACACGTTGATTTGGGGGAACAAAGTGTTTGCATAAATTGAGGAATCCCGGTATTTTGAGCAACTTAAGGTATTATCCGACTACGTTCGGAACCATGATTTTAAAAAAGCGCATAAATGGATAATTTTCATGATATTTAGTGTCACTTAGATTAGAATATATGCATAAAATTGTTTTAAGAACATTTTGACAAAAAAAAAAATTTATTTAAATACAATATTTTGGCAAAAAATTCACTTAGAATAACCTTTTTTTCAAAATGTCCTCCTTTTATAAAAAATGCTTCTTTTATAATAATATTTTGCCAGTATGTAGCTCAGACCTCTGTACAGAGGCTCAACTATGATTTTTGAAAAATTCACATTATTTTCAGAGTTACAACCTATTGAAATAATTATCGGCGTTTTTTTCTTAAAATTTCTCCCCTGTGTTGCCGTAAAACATGGATAAACCCACTTCTAAGTTATATATTTCAGAAATTCTAGTTGAGCCTCTGTACAGAGGTCTGAGCTATATACAGGCAAAATATTATAATAGAAGCATTTTTCATAAAAGAAGAATATTTTGAAAATTAATCATTCTATGTTCATTTTTTGTCAAAATATTGCACTTAAATAATTTTTTACTGTAATAATATTCTTAAAACAATTTTATATATATTTTCTAATCTAAGTGACACTAAATATCATAAATATTATCCATTTATACGCTTTTGCAAAATCACGGTTCCAAACGTAGTCGGATACCTTAAGTAATTAAGATAATTTTAATAACGATGCTCAATGTTATAAGGTAAAAAGATAAAGATACTGCAGATTATGTAATCAAAATAAATCAGATCTCACCTTGTGGAAGCATGAAGGGCTGAAGATTGATCATGTATTGCCTATTGCTCAACTGCAACTGTTGCATCAACTGATGCTGCTGCAACGCCAACTGTTGAAGTTGCAGCTGAAGTTGCTGTCGGTTGGCTTTCTTTTCGGAAGAGCCGAGACCTGGAAGGCCATTGTTCAGTCCGTTTAGTTGATGAAGGATTTGACTCTGTTGCATGATGTTGAGGTTGATCTGCTCTTGTATGTGCGGTATCACGGATTCCAACTGTTTAAGTTGTTGATGCTGCTGATGTTGTTGCTATGGGAACACAAAGAAAAATAATTAATTATGATAATAATTTGGATGACATGGATCAAAACAATTAATAATTATAAAGTAACATGTGCTGAGCTTCAATTGAACATGATATCACAGAAAATATCACAAGAAAGTTAAAATTTAAACTACATACACTCAAATTCATTAATTATTAGGTCCTTATGTATTAGACAGTCCAATATCATCAAATCAAAAAAAGTCGCTAAATGCCGCGATATCAACTTATAGGGAAAACCGTCCCCTCTCATATTTCAAAACAGTAATAATAACGATGACAGCCTTTGGTGACATATTTTGAATTGACGAAGTCTTTTGAGTGGACGAAAATGGGGTCGACGGTATAATATGTAAGTATCAATTATTGTAGTGATTAATTAAAGAAAAAGAGTGATGACATATAAAATTTATTTATATTGACGTATTCACGCATGAATAAATCAATTCATCCTTATAAATTAGAGGTTTACTTTTTTTTAAATCAAACTTTTGTGAAACGGATTAAACAATGCTCATAAACTCAACTCAAATCAGAGGCGCAACAGCACATGAGGGCCAAGGCCTACTGTGCTAATCTCAGTTTTCGTGACATAGAGCACTGAGGAGCATTAGCAGATGTCCCAATCATGTGGTCAAGTCCACAAGCAAGCTTGGTACTCACTCATCGACCCACTGTAGTAGGGATGAAAGGCTGAGGCGACCTTGCCCAGCCCGGGAATAGAATTTACATAAAAATAATAATTAAAAGTTGTATATTATAATTCATGGAATCATGAATAAGTCGTTAAAAAGGGACTGAATACAGGAATCATAAATCGCTAACGGAAGCTCACACAGGTTGAATTCTCTAAGTTTCTACGTATTAGAATGGTATGAAAGTTGGGAGATGGTGGTAAATCTTGTCTCTAAGGGTGTCATTCGATACAGCGGGGATCCTACCAAACTACCCAAACGCGAATCTAATTCACCAATATAAAATTGGCTACAAAATTTTTAGACTTGAATTCAAATATTTCGCATATATTTCCAAATGTAAAAGTTTTGCAATGCTATTTTTACTTTTTTTAAACAAAACAATTTCTCAAACGCACAGAGTCAAGTAAAAAAATTATTACCTGTTGCTGCTGTAAAAAAATGGACTGTTGCTGCTGCAGCAATTGCTGCAACTGCGTAGGCGACGGTTGCTGCAGTAGCTGTTGCAGCTGATGTTGAGCCAACAGCTGCGAATTCATCATCAACAGCGGAGGGATGTTGGATTCGTTGCCACCAGACTTATCGCTATGGTTGGCCGCCCTGGACCGCTTAACAACTTGAGCCTTAGAGCCCTAGAACAAAAGGAAAAAAAATTCAGAAAACGAATTTCAAACATAGCAATCAAAGCTGAAAGTAAAAGTTTTAAGCTATGAAATGTTGGGAGAAATGATCAATATTAAGAGATGTTGCACACAAAAATTTAACAGGAGGGAAATTATAATGATTTCCTATAAAAAAATTTCAACGGTAAATTAAATATTATATTACATTAAAAATAATCAAATGCCGATTCGATTCAAATCTGATTATTTTCTAATGAAGTTTGAAACTCGAATGATAATAAAACTATTTCAAAATATTTATTTGATAATTTCAAGCAAGGTAAATATACTAACCATAAATCTATTTACATGTAGGAGAAATACGAAATCTGTGGAATTATTAGACTTACAAACTTGAAATTTAGTAAGCATGTTTCTTTTGCTAATTACAGGTATGCTAATAACTGATTTTGCGGAAACCGACTCTCAAGGGGAATTCGGTTATGTTATAGACACCACCGAACCGTTTTTGAACTATTAGACCAACAAACCTGAAATTTGGCACACATGTTTCTTTTGAGTAGAGTTCTACTGAGAACAGGTTTTGCGGAAATTGACTCTAAAGGGGACGGTTACAGAGGTGTATACTTCCGTTTTGGAAATTCAAATCCTGACTTTTTAAAATCATAGAACGAGGGTTATAAGAATTTTTGACAGAAATCGAAAGCTTAATAAATGGAATTAAATATCAAAATGAATTATATATATATATATAAAAATCACACAATAGTTATGAAATCTCCCGTGAAGCGGATAGGAAATGTTTAGTGTACAATAGGCATCATAAAGATAGTCTTATCAATATGCAATATATTAAGTTCGCCGAAGTTATTTTTTGAAAAACATCTGAGGCTTTATAATTGAATGCTGTAGATGAGAAGGGTAAGTTTCATTTACAAAGAAATCACGAAAGAAGATCGTTTTAAATTTCTACTATTAGAGCTCACAATCTCTATATATTTATTTATTTATTTGGGTGGAATTTTCAATCGTTAATAAAATACATTTTAAAGCGCTCAATTGAGCTGAAATTTTATATACAGGTTTATTTCGGATGACAATACAATAATATAAAAATAATTAATAAAAATTTATTGATTAGAACTAATTATTTAAAGAATTACAAATACAACCACGTTGGCATCATTTTGTGACTAGCGACTCTTTTGGACGTGTAAACTTGAAAAGGTTTTTATTTCACGTGTTAAAGTTTCAGTTGAACTGAAATTTATATTGGATACAATACATAAATAATAATAATTAATGAAAATATTTGATTAAAACTACATATTTAGAATACAAAATACACCACGTTGGCATCATTTTTGGTATCGCGACTCATTTTGGTGAATAAATCTGAGGTTTTTTTCTCACGTGTTAAGTGTTCAGTGAACTGAAGGAGTTTATATTGATACAATACAATAATATAATAATAATTAATAAATTATTTGATTAAAACTAATATTTAAAGAATTACAAATACAACCACGTTGGATCATTTTTGGGACTCAGGACTTTTTTGGTGACTTTGTCAAACTTGAAAAAGGTTTTTTAAACGTTTAAGAGTGTTCAGTTTAACTGAAATTTATATTGGATGACAATACAATATATATAATAATAAATAAAAATTATTTGATTAAAACTAATTATTTAAAGAATTACAAATACAACCACGTTGGCATCATTTTTGGCAACTTAGGGACTCTTTTGTCGACTTGTATCAAAACTTGAAAAGGATTTTTTCTCACGTGTTAAAGTATTCAGTTGAAATGAAATTTATATACACGATTGTTTTGGATGGCAATGCGATACTTTAATGATAATTAATTAATGACCACATTAATGTTGTGATTCTGTCCTATGTATATACATATTTATATTAATTGTAACTATTTAATAAAAAGTAGCTAAAATAAAATTTTTCTTTGTTGATCTAAGTAGATATTGACTTATTTTTTTTTATATATATATTACTTGTTTACTGTATAAATGTTTAAAATGAAATAAATATTCTCCTAGCCGAAACACATCACGCTATAGCATCTCAGTTAACTTTAGTTTGTAAATGACTTAACTAAAGCCACACACATAAAATTGAGTTCTTAAAATTTGAAGCGATAGAAATATTTGTTTCCAAAAGTATCAGTTTTTGAATATTCAACCCCCCTCCCCCCCAAAAAAAAGTTTATGTTCAGTAAACTGCTATATACCAATACTTCTTACAAAATAGCAAAAATCAATATGGCATTGTTTTAATCAATTGACTTTTACAAGAAAGGAAAAAAAAAGCATTTTGAAATACAGAAAAGCCTTAAATTCACAGAAAAGCTAAATACATAAGCTATGATTTTAGTAAATATACTTAATATTTAACTTGTTTATTTTGGCAATAAAACAAGAAAAATATGTGAAAAGGGGTAAAAAAACCTACGTACATAAACAACAAAGTTATTATACCTGGTACCTACAGGGAAAAAAATTCTCTTTTCTAAGAAAAGAATTACGACAAAAGCGAAATTTTGAAATTATTTTACGAACTTACACTTTTTCCCCATCTTCTTACAGCCTCTTTTCTTTACGGATTTTTAACTTTTAACCAAACGATTCAAGTGCAAACAGGAACATAATCCAAGATAAATATTGCCTCGCAGCAAAACCAGAATGGCAAAAAAATTATTTAAAAAAAAAAACCGTCTTTGTTCTTTTTTCTTCATCCCCTTTTTTTGTGTGCAGCCTCGAAACTTGAGTAATATTACAGGTGTCAAAAAAGTGAGTAGAAAATTTTTAGAACGAAGTGCTTTAGTGCCGGAAGCAAAGGGTCGAAATACAACCGCTTTAAATATAAGAAAGAAATGTGGTGGTATATATATATATATATAAGAAAAAAACAAATACCCATTGCAATCTCAGTGAAGAAATAAAGACCAGGCTTTTATGGACGATTATTTACACGCTGAGAGCATATTTAAAAACAAATGTTCTTTCAAAAAATGTAAAAGGGGAAAAAAGGCAAAAAGGAATTTCTAAATATTTTCGAGAATAAATATAATTTTTAAGTTTAGATAGCACACACTTATACACAGCCCTTACTACAGGAATATTTATAAAAATGCCAATAATTTTTATGGAAATAAGGCTGCATACTAAAAAGAATTCTTAATTAGCATTTTCCTAGGAAAAAACGCAATAAACAGTTCTTTGGTTTTTTTTCCCGTTACAAAAGCAGTTTTTATTATTCGATATAATATGTAAATTTGGCAAATCAAATTATTGTTTGCAATTCTGAATTTTTTTTTCTTTTAAAATTTGTGGAGAAAAAGATTAACCCTTTGAGTTATATTTAAAAAATATTTTTTTTTAAAGCTTTGGTTAAAGTAAAAGCTCATAACAACAAAGATTATTTTTAAAAATTTAAATATGTACAATAATTTTGGGGAACTTTTTTTAACGACACTGCAAGGCTTACGTAATGATTAAGCTATTTTCTAAAAAGCATAACATTTTCATTAGCTCAGTAAATATCCTCCCAGAAATATGTTGGATATCTCACATTTTTAATGTAATTTGAATAAAATGAAAATTTGAAATTTTAGGGTAACATTCTCATTTCATTATATATTTTATAAAAAGTTTAAAAGCTTGAAGAATAATCTTACAAACTATATATGTAAAATATGTCAAGTGTGAAAGATGTTTATTTGTATTCTTCAAGATAGTATAGCCGTTGTACAACTCAACTCGACTCCACGGGCGGGAGTTGTTGCTTTGTTTTGAACAATAAATGGCAACTGCAAAACCGATACGTTCTATAGGTCAAATTTATTATTATCTGTGAGTTACACAGACCAAGCTGTTGGAAATATTAACGAAATCTTGTTTTAAGAAAGTGGTTTAGTAGATTTTCAACATATATAAAGTGTAATAAAATAAATGTAATCATATAAATTGTCCTATATAACTAAAGGAAAAATTATGGAATCGAAAACCAAGAACAACTAACCAATATATATGAAGTCAATTGACAAAAATGGAAAACTATTATGTCTTAGAGCTGTCATCGACTTAGGGTGGTGAAGTAGGGTTAAGTTTGCTTTATGGGATTCCACCTTCCCCTTCAGCAGAAAGTTTATACATAACAGAGTAAGAAATATTGCAGAAATAAAAGATAGAAAAAAAGACTTAAGCACGTGTAATCTTACATTAATCCATTTTACAATTAAACTAAAAAGGTCAGATAGTGTATAAATGATCAAAGTTTCAAAAAGATACACTCATAAATATATATTATATATATAAGGTTTCAAAAGAGTTACGACTTGCTATATATTTATATCAAATTCTATGTACCGAAAATGCATGGATATTATTACAGATATCTTTTAAAATGACATTTATTCGAATTTCTACAAATGAGAGAAATAGTTTTCCTATTAGAATTCCAATAATTTTCCAATCAGATATCCACAAATAATGCCACGTGAAAAAAATTCGTCAACGCAGCAATACAGGAATCATTTACTGAAACAAAGGGCAAATGATTCGAAAAAAAAAATAAATAAAGCTAAAAATTTATTTAAATCAATATAAAAATTAACAAAATTAATATCTAGAAAAAAAAGTTGATTTCCACATTTTTATTATTTTGATCATATATGGATAGCTTAAAAAAAACTCTAAATAAGTTCTATAAAAAAGTTTTATTAACCAGTCTCTACATGGAAGATATAGTTATATATATATATATATATATATATTTAAAAAGATATGTGAGACTTTTTACTTGAATCTCAATTCACACACCAAAACCACAGAATATATTTTATTCTATAAATGGATGTGAAACTTCCTTAAAAACTGCAGTCCAAGCAATAAATCGGTTGCCACAGATCGCCACCAAAATCTATAAAGACACGCTATGATACTGAATAGAAAGATATAAATTTCAGATGACATTTTTAGGGGGGAAAAATAGCGATATTATCCGATAGGCCACAGGCCGTTGTCGCCTGTAAGAATAGAACTGCAGCCGCCGGCAAGCTGTGTGAAAAACACCCGACGACAAATTGTCAACCGATCACAGATACTGCATAAGTAGATAAGGTTCTGTGCCATTTCCTGGGCTTTGACTGGGAACTAAGGGTGTTTTAAAAGTGATTTTTCCCTCCCCCTCCCTCTATGTTTGTAGCTTCAAGGTGGGGGTTGTGCCTAGGGTTTTGTTGAGATTAATGGGATGAAATCTTGCGGAATATAAGATTTTTTTCTTCCTTCTTTTATTTTTTCAGAAGGATCGTTGCCTTCGATTTTCGAAGTTAGTTGATAGCTTTTTTTGTTTGTTTCCTTTTACTTCTCCCCCCCCCCTTCTTTTCCCAGCGGAATGTGATGAAGATTTTGAAGAATGACGTCAAGTGTTGATAGTATTATACAGTTCGTCTTTTTCTTCCCACTGCGGGCGTTTGTAGATTATAGTCTACACGTTAAATTGCACAGTTTTTATGTCAGATAGTCCGTTTTTGTGGATATCAAGCGACGACCTCTAGGTTTTTTTGCGGTGGAGATTGAAACTAGACTGATTACCCGACATTCACTGTTGTATCGATGGAATAGCCCTGATGCGTTAGATTCAGTTTAATTTTATAACATATAATAGAGTGTTAAAAAGTACAGATTTAAATTTACTCTTCCTGTATTACTTTTTCAATTCCTACAATTAGTTCACAATCTCCATATATATATCTTGTTCAAATTTTCAATCGTTAATAAAATACTTTTTAATCATCCACTCAAGTTCAAATACATTTTTTAAAACTTATAATGGATGACACTTGATATTAATACAGTTTTCAGATATTAATTCATTAATTCTATTTAATTAATGAATAAATATTAACAGACAAAAATAATGTCCAACACTATATATAAGAAGGAAAATCGCTCGTTGTGTCCCTGTAGTGTAATGGATAGTGCGTTGGCGTAGCTAGTTTTGAGTGGGTCTTGTATCAAAATTCCTTTGGGGGCCCTTTTTAGACAGGAGAACCCTGTTGGACTGTAGTTACATATATTGAGGCCCCTGCAGCTTGGGGGACCCGTATCATTGATAAGGCTGGTACGGCGGTAGCAACGCTCCTGCTTCTAATCCAAAGGTTGTGGGTTCGAATCCCACCTGGATGGCCTAATTTCTGAAAATCTGATTGCTTTTTTTACCATAATATTTTATTAGAACAATTTCATTTAATTAATGAATAAACAATAACAAAAAACAAAAATGACCACACACCCTATATACGAAAGGAAAATGGAAAATTGCAAGGTAAAACCCTTTCTATTTTGTCACTTAATATTGTGATTGAGTCATATGTATATACATATTTATATTAAAAGTAACTTTTAATAAAAAGTAACCAAAATAAAATTTTTCTTTGTTGACCCAAGTAGTAAATTGACTTAATTTTTTTTATATTACTTGTACAATTTCATTCATCATTTCTTCGCAGTATTTTTTTTTTTTAACTTTTACTCCCCAATGTACAAATTACACAACTGTTTATATTCATTGCTCAAACTATAAAACTGTAATTTACACGTATTAGGTAGTTCATTAAAAAAATTATTGTAAGTAGGGAAAAATAAATAAATTTCAAGTCTTCATCTCAGCATTTTAATTTGTACAACAATTTAGTACCTCTTCAAAAGCAATGTTCCAAATCACCTTTTCCCTAAATTTCGCTGAATTATGATTCCGTCTTTATTTCTGTATCTTGACAGAGACACATACAATTATCCATAAGTAATTATTGTTTTATTTGATGTTAAATTTAAAATTCATGACTTGAGTCGGTTTTCCCTCTTCGGATAAATTTTTACACACACGAAACCTTTTATATATATATAAGATATATATACTATATTTTTATATATATTTTTATATATATATATATATATATATTAATATAATTATATAAATTTATATATATATATTAAGGGAGATTAGTTTTTCAAACCTTTTAGCTTCTTAAATTCCTCAATTTATATATTACTAACGATAATTTACTAAAACCAAAAGGGAAAATAGTATATCTACTTATTTCTTTCTCTAATTTATAACTGAGAACAATGATAGTTAATATTATCGAGACCAAACTACAACATTTTTTTCTAAAAAATTTTTGCGATTTTTATTTTCACACACACAAAACTTCTAACCGATCAAATAATTGAGCTCTAAGCAACGCAAAATATGTTTTCAATTTCGTAATAAATAATTTTTTCAATATAAAACATTTTATAAGTCATAAACTAAACTAAATTCAGAGGCGCAACAGCCCATGAGGGCTAAGGCCTACTATGCCAATCTCATTTTTCGTGACCTCAGGCGCTGAGGTGCATGTGCAAATGTTCGATCAGGTGGTCAGTCTGACGCGAAACTCCCAGTGTTTAGTTCCCAAGCAAGGTACTCATTTATCGACCCACTGAAGGGATTAAAGGCTGAGTAAAGTCTTGCTCAGCCCGGGATTATTTTAAATTATAGTTCTCATAATTTTGCAACTCAATAGATATCATTTAATGATTGAACAATGAATATATCTTAAATGTAGAAAACTTAGTGCTTTATTTAACCAAAACTTTCTTTCATATTACCTTAATATACTATGTGGCCGCGGTCAAGGTCGCGAACTCGTGACAGGCAACTGTTTCAGTCGAATCGTGGGTTCGAGTAATGGTGCCCTCCAGGAGTCGCAGTGATGAAGGGCTGATGCACATTAAATTTATCAGAGCTAAAAATCTCACGTTGGCACGATGCGGAAGTTTGGAGAATTCGATACCAGCTCAGTTCATTCCTCTTTATTAGACTGAGACTCAAAATGCAAAGGTATGTCGCCAACACAGTCCTCGTGTATCTTCAAAATTCAATATTAATAACGAATCAGTCAATTCCTACTATAATTTTGAAAAGTTTAACTATTTTCTTATTAATTATTTTTGTTTTAAGCATTAAAAAATATTTATTAGTCAGTATTCAGGAGAAATTAAGTATATTTAAAAGAATACTTTTTCATTGTTTTATTTCCATTGCAGTCCCTTCTTTGTTAAAAAATCTGAGTTTTGCATTTTAACAAGTAAAATTTTTAAGGCATATCAGACTCACTGGCGCACACAAAGGTGGGTTGATTGATTGATTGAATATTAACGTCGCACTGTTCAGCTGCACGAGGGCTTTTGGCGACGGACCACGTAATTTTGAACCATGGTCAAGTGACGTGGACGACATCTGAGCTGGCACCCCCTCTCCTAACTACCACACCACGCCAACGGGAGGACGTTTCAGCTCTCGACAGATTTAACGTGCATCGCTGCCCTACACGGCGGGTCTTTAGTGGTACTGGACTCGAACTCGTACAAGGCAAGCCACGGTCCTATACCTATACCACTCGGCTACCGCGGCCACACACAAAGGTGGGGGTGGGGTCATCAGGTCACCCCTCCCCCAATAACCTTTGATTTTTATTGATGATAATCCTATGTAAAACAGGACGCAAAATTTAATTAAATATTTTTTATTAAAATTTATTTTACTAATCATTGCTGCTTATTAATTTAATAATTTATTTTTTACTGTTTTTTTTTTTGGTTCCCGAAATCGGCAAAATCAAAAGAATACGTATGGCGGCGTATTGAGGTATGATACAAGAATAGTGGACTTTAGACCCTGGACATAGATTCGAATATAAATACGGTGTATACTATTATCTTTCTGAATGCTGAAAGATGTATTTTATTTCTAAAATTCCAAAAATTAAAATTCGAGAAATATTTCTCGATACACCCACACCCTTCCTAAATCCTCAAAATTAAAAAAAAAAATTTTTTTTTCATTCGGTATATCGTACGTTTAATAAAACTTATTTTCATCAATAAATTTTCGACCATTCCTCTCTCTCCTAAGAAAGCCTTATATCAGATCAACGCCAGGATAAGTTGTTTTGACAAGTGTCACTCAAACTTGCGAACCAATGAGCACGCTGCGAGTTGCGTTCCCTAGATATCAATCATTGAGATCGCCAGATATGTGTTTACCGACTTGTTAGAGCGTGTTACCCACTGAAATGAAAGTAATAAGTGATAATTGCTATATTGGATTAAATGAAAGGTGGGAATTGGGTCGAGCCAATCTTTGCAATACCTATGAATGAAGGGGAGATGGTATGAAAAGCCTTGTGGCTGAAACGAAGTATTTTCCTTTTGTTAGAAATGAAATTGGATGTAATTTTGATCTGTGTTGAATGCTTTTAAATATATTGCATGTTTTTATTTTAGTTTTGGGTTGCAAGGTGTGATATTTGAGTTACATAAAATACTAGAATATCATAGAAGTTTTTTAACATACGCCTAAATGAATAGTTCGAAACTTTACTAATATGAACTTGAAAGTGTGGAAAAATTTGAGCGTTAAAATTTATTCATAATTTTTCAGAAATTTTAGTGTGATATTACAATATTTATTTATTTAAAAATCGAAACTGGAAAAACGTATTTTTCAACGAAACCTTTTGATTTTGTGTAAATAAAATAACTGAACTGAAGTTAATTGTTTTGTTAGTTGCAATTATTGCTTATTTGTTAAAAGGCTTAACGAATAGTACAAATGCTTTGTAATTTCATTATAAAATTAATAAATAAACACATAAATTATGATGTTACCCGATTTAAAAACATTACATTTTTTAGCAGTTCCTAATTTTTTTACATCAGTACTTAAAGAGACATAAGTCTTAAAAAACAATATTTTTCGTTTGAAGTGCCATAACAATATTTCTAATGTTTATATCTCATATACAAAATTCGTTTTAAAATATTGACAATGTTTTGAGCTAAAAAAAAATTTCAATGTTTATCCAATGTACAATTAAACTGCTTCATTCGATGGATAATTTTCAAAAAAAAATTGTTCAAATAGATAGAAAATTTAATAGACTTCGAGAAAGTGTAATTTTTTTTTTGGAAAAAAAAATTCCCATATATTTATTTTATTATAATATTCTTGACTAAATTATTAAAACTACTTCAACTTCGGTGTTGTTCAAATATATCCTCAATAAAGGGAAAGAAGAGAGAGAAAGGAATAGTATGAGATTAGAATTTATGACAAACTTGTATGAGGTGTGGGATAGTTCAGTTTTAGTAATTGTAAGATAAATTATTTGTTGAGAAAGGTATGAAATCAATTTGATACTGGTAGTGATATCATCAGCACACATACTAAAAATGTACTTTTAAATTAACGTGGTTTTAGAATAGAATTGAAACGCAAGAAAAAACCCAAATAAGAACTTTTTTAAAAAAAATTGTTGAGAGAAATAAAATTTTATGAAAACGGAAGGACAAAAATTGTACAATAAAACGTTTCACGTTAATCAACACAAAAATGACATAACTGAAAAATAGCCTGATTTGAATAATGTTTGTTGCTAATGATTGATAATTGTTGACAATATTTTTCCACTGAATAATTAGTTTTTGTGATTTCCTTCATTTAAAACTTATTTAATAAAGTTTTTAAAAACACTTCAACCTTTTTAATCATATATTCCATTTCAATTTTCTTAAATTATTAAAAAATATCTCAAACAATCAAAGCTTTCAGAATTATCAAAAAAAAAAATATAGTACTTTAATATTATAGAAATACGAAGGGCAATTAAAGTTTTACAATAGAAATACATATTTATTGTACATTAAAAAATAATTTCAGAATGTATTTTTGATATGGGTTTTCTAACTTTGGTTAAAATTATATAGTTAAAACAATTTTTTTCACGAATTTAATTTCACTTAAATCAACGCAATATATCTAACATAATTAAAGATGAGGCAATTCCGTTTTATTAATAACCAAAATGGCAGAAGCATAACAAGTTTAACAAGAAAAAGTTTAAATAATTAATTTTATTTCATTATAATAAAAAATATGAAGGGAAAAAAAACTTCTACTTCTGACTCATAAAACGTTACGTTTAAAACAATGCAAACTGATAAAAACAATAAATTAAGAAAATAGACATTCATTTAAATATAAAATATCAACTCTATATCAAATATATTAAATAAACATAACAATAATTTTTTCACAAATTTCTATGAAATAAAAGTACATGCAATACCCCTTTTAAAGCTTTAATACTGTCTAAAAGAGCGAACTATTTAATGTCTATTTAAAATAAGATCTATACCATGGCTAAAATATCAAGAATACAAAAAACAGCACAGAAATATAAAACAGCTTAGTTTCATTAAATTAAAGGGACTATTCAGTTGGAAAAATCTATCAAAAATGCAAATAAAATGTTCCTATCTATTCACATTTCCAAAGGCAATTAAAAAACTTCAAACTGATTTATTTCAGAAAGAAAAAACATCTACGTTTTTTTTTCTAATGGTCAAAATGCTTTGGTACTTTTCTACCTATTGCCATTAGTACAAGTAACAAAAGTTGGTATGCATTTTGTAATAAAAAAATGCTTATCTTTTTAAAAAGAGTTAAATTTAAAATTTATACATTTTTTAAGGAATTTTCAATAAGGATTCATAAAAAATGGTATTTTATTAATATCAATCATGCTAGCTGAAAACCCATACCAACTTTTGCTATACATAGTTTGACGTTCTTGTATAAATCAAATTTCATGAATGTACGTCAATTATTGTAGGAATCGCCGCCTTTTAAAATTCCTTTATAATTTTTTAAAAAATTTTTCTTAAAAAATTAAATGATTACCTTTTTGTGTTATTTTGGACACAACTATTTTATGTAATACACATACATAGGTTACAAAAAAAAAAAAAAAATTGTAAAAACCATTTAGTCAAAGATTTTCTTATAAACCGTAAATGTCCCCTTAAATGACTTCAGAAATTTTTTTTTTGATGAAAATATAATCATTACAACCTAAAATGATTTACTAAACTGTATTTCATTTACGTTTCTTATGATTGCAAGAAACAATCAGTAACGTAAACACATCCATCAAATTTAAGCAGCGTTAAATTAATCACACGGAACTGAAGGCATGGATCCAGCTGTTATATTTAGAAATAGAAAGCAAAGAAAACACAAAATGCATTCATAAAATCTCAATAAACCGTTATGGGAGTCGTATATGTTTAGTCTAAAGCGAAAGAAAATTTACAAACACGTTTAAGTAGATACAGATGTCAGGTGACGACAAGGGGAATGAACTTTGTTTTGCAGCGTGAGGATACTAGTAAATTCGACCATATGTCTTCTGATGTATAATTAGCTCTGCTTTTGAGAAAGAAAGGGATGAAAAGTTCAAGGGAGAGGGAAAAGAGAAGGTAAGGGAAATTGGGTAGAAAAAGAGAACGTCTATATCACCTGTGTTACATTGAAATGATTCATTAAGTCTTGTAAAAAATGAAAACTTTTATAAAGTTAAGGTCATTGATAACGTTCGGAATCATAATTTTAAAAAAGCGTGTAAATGGAATTAAAAAAATTTTTTTTCTTATATTTAATGTCAATTGAATTTGTTTTGAGAATATTATTACAAGAAAATGTAATTTAAATGTAATTTTTTTCGCAAAAAGATTCTTTAAGAATGACAGATTTTCAAAATATTCTCCTTTTATGAAAAATACTTCTATGATGATACTATTTTGCCAATGTATAGTTAAGACTTCTATATCGGGGTTGAACAAACTTTTTTTTTAAAATTTATAATTTAGAAGTGGATTTATTCATATTTTATTACATCAGAGAAGAGATATTTAAAAAAAAAAAAAACCCGTTATATTTGAATTGATTGTAACTCTGAAAGCACTTTCAAAAATTTCAGTTCAACTCCGGTTCATAAAAAGAGAAAGTTTTGAAAATATGTCATTTTTTCTCCATTTCCCCCATCACCAAAAAAAAAGCAATTAAATAATTTTTTTTCTTGTAATAATATTCTTCAGACAATCTAACAATTTTACATGTATATTCTGATTCAACTCACACTAAACATCAAAAGTTGATTCCTTTACACGCTTTTTTCAAATTAATGTTCCGAATGTAGTGAGTCTCTTTAAAAAATAATATCCGACTTAAAAAAAAGCAAATAGGGAATTTTCTTTTAAACTTTATATATCTAATGCAATTTCGGACCCATGCTGTTTTAACTTTTAATAAAATTTCATTTCAATTAAGTAATACATTTAATAATTTAATAAATATTCATTATTAATGCGATAATTTCAATTTTATAAACATTAAATTATTATTTGGAAATATTTTTCATTTAAAACAACAAACAATTTTCAAACTAATCAATAAAAGGAGCAACTTAATATCCATTTAAGAAATGAACAATAATTTTGTTCAATTTTTTTTTTAATTTACAGAAGAGATAGAATTTCGCAAGGAAAATTGAATTTCTCAAAATAATGAATTCTTTTCCCAATATTTATTCCATTAATTTTTAGTTTATTTGTCTTTCTGAAACCAATAAGTAACTATTTTGAAGTTCATAAATCATTATAAATACTTTGTTGTATGAAAGTAATACGATACAATTAATTAAAATAAATTATTCACATTAGTAATGAATAAACTACATAGAATATCACTTTCCACATAAAAGTAATTTTAAGGAAAGGAAATAAATATTAAATAATCATTGAATATTAAACACAGTAAAATTTATAATAAAAAAATCGTCCAAATCATTTTTTGTAAAAGATACTAAACAATATTTTTATTATAAACTTGTAAAGAAACTTAAAAAAGTATAGAAAAACATCAAACGCCAATCTCAATCACTAAAAATAAAATTACACGGTAACAGTAAAACATAAAAATATCCCTCCCCTCCCATAAAAATTGAAAGGAAAAAGTATTTTCTCAGAAAACTATTTCACGAAACACATTCCTTTTCAATTTCATTCGACACGTTTCCTTTCCATATACATAAACACAAAATATCTGCGAAAACATCCCATTTAATAAATTGTACCTCCTATTTCCAAACGATAACCACCAAAAACAAACAAAACTTTTACAAAAATGGCTCCCAGCAACAGGTTACAAAAGACAAGGGTAACGAAACAAACCCACAAACTCCGCAGTTCTTACCTTTGTTCAGTTCAACACTACCACGTGTTTCAAAGCTCGCGCACATTCTATCCATGCCATTCCAGAGAGAGGACATTGTTATCTTCCCCACTGGCGATTGCTCTAGACCATCCCCAAAAGAGAGATCTCTCTCTGCTAGGAGGCATGTGTGTGTCACCTATTCCTTAAAGCTCCGAAGCGCCACTTAGGGGGTGGGAAAAAGGATTCCTTGAATCACAGAGGGGAGGATGAGTTGATGCTGAGCAAAATCAACACCAAAAGAAGCAGCAGCAGATTTTTCACCATCACTCTCCGTTACGTATGGATGCCGGCGCGTGCACGTATGGATGTATGCGCGCCTTGATTCTTCTTCTCTGGCCAAACAATCTCGACCCTCCCCTCGCACCCTTGTGCCCTCCGTTTACATTTTCTCCACCAGACGATTTGGGAGTCCGTCCGGCTTCGTCATCACTAACACTCTCTCCAGCTCCCTCCTCGTTCCCACACCCCTCAACGTGGAAAAGAGTCTTCCCCCCTGCGTTTAGAAAAGCCCACCCCTTTTGTTTACCTTCATCCCCGGCAGTAGTAACAAACGTCCGCAGCGTAACCATGGCAACTAATGGAGTACCCAATCAAGTTTGTATTTATTCTTACATAATACACAATCACGGGAGTCCTCCTTTCCACCCTCTCACCGGCCCCCCAGCCTTCGTCCAACGGCACCATCACCAATACACATTCTCCCCCCTGTTATGGATTATGCAAGCAAAGAAAGGCGGAGTGCGGGTGTAAAGGTGGGTGGGAGGGAAGAGCGAGCCACGGAGGGCATATATATATATAGCAGTATGTATGTATATATAGATATATATAAATAAAAAGAAGAGACTCTCTCTTCTCTGTTCCTTCGGATAGGCCCAATATTTACTGAAGCCTCCACCGTCCCGAAACAAACAGAAAAGAGAGTCCCCTCTCGGGTTGCATGTCCTTGGGACCCCCTGCACCCCAGCCAGGAGCCCCTTCTCAATATGGCTTCCCAGAAGAATCCCTGCGACCCTCCCCCCTCTTTTCCGCTACTCGTAATTCAGTCCCAAAAGCCATGGCAAACAAAGGCCCCCTCGTGATGCTTTAGCACGTGAAAGGTTAGATGCTGCTAGCTTGCTGGTTGTTTTAGAACCCTCCATCTTTATTTTTTTTTTTGTTGTAGCACCCCCTCCCCCTAACAGAAGGAACGTGCGAGTTTATACTGAGGTGCCAAAAGTGTCACATACATACTATGGTTTCCATGGTTACGGGTTGCAGCGCATCTAATTCTTTATTGTCGGATCAGCCGTTTTTTTATTTTTTTTTTATTTATGTTTTGAGAATTCTTGTGGCCCCCACACCCCAGCTGCATTTTTTATCGGAGGATATAACTTGTTTTATAAATATAGCATAAAGGAATGAAGATGAAATTTTTGATTCTTCTTTTTTTTTCTTCCTATCCTCCCCGTTCGGTGCATCCTCAAAATAAATAGAGAAACAGCTACACTGTGAGGAAAAAATGATGAATTTTCGCTTTTGTGTAAACGAATACAGAGCGCGCGCTTCCATTTTTATAAAAATAATACACATCATTAGACTAAGAGGGAAGAAACTGGAAAGTATGCTTATAGAGAAATAGACTTAATATATTTTTGATGTGTCTTAATTAACAATAATTAGGAGCAATTTATGAGAAGACGTTTAAACTTTTATTTATTAACAGATTAATTAAAAAATAAAAAATTTAATACAGTTTTAAGCTACTATTAAGGAAAAGATTAAATTACAAAAAATAAAAATGGATGTTTAAAGGAGTATGACATTAAACACGAAGCTTTATCTTTTCTTTTGTAACAATACGGCGATTCGAAAAGTTAACTAAAAATTAATTGCCCTACAGAATTTTGTTATCGTGTTTTGTACTTAAAGTAATTGTTACACAAGTATCCTATAGCAATTCATAGTCGTAAGTATCATATTGATATAGGTCAGTTAAAGTTACGTTTGCGGACGTACCTAAATTATCAAATAAAATTAATTATATTTCTTGTTGAGTATTATTTATAAGTGCTTTGTTTCATACAACGTTGGCTTTAACAATCCTGTTCGATACTTAAGTTCATGTATCCCTGATGCAAAAGAATCATGATACATTTTTAAGGAAAAAATAATGATGATAGAATAAATCAGACAAAAAGGCTTGTTTAGAAGACCATTTAAAAGAAACTAGCTCTTTTTTTCTTATACAGCACAAATCGAAACACATGAATGCCCTTATCAGTATTCACGCCAGTCGAAGTACGCAATTATTTCTAAATAAAATTTGACGAAAAGTAAAACAAAATAAATAAATTCTTCCATTGAGCTATTTTAAGAGTGTACAACATTTCATCAACATCTAATTCTGTGAAAAACAAGTTTAGCTTAAATTATACATTTATATATTATAAAAAAGTAATATATGATAACTAAATACTAAACAATATCTTAAAAAACTTTCTTAAGATTTAAATATGTATTATTTTTACAACAAATGGGACAAAACGTAAAATTAATGAAATAAATTATTTTATAGAAAAAATACACTAAAATTTTATCAAGATTTTTTAAAAAAACCCGTTATTATTTATTTAAAATTTATGTAAATTAAGAATAATTATTATATTAATAACTATTATTAAACAAAATCTCATTCTCTAACGCATTAACTTTTTAATCTCGTATACTGAAGATTTTACTGTATAAATATTTTAATGCAAAATCAAAATAAAAAATATTTACCATTCATTAACTAGAAAGTAATTCTGTATAACTGTAATCAAGCTCAGAATTATTTCAAAAAGTAGTTTTGGGAAAACTAAGTTTTTAATATTCATACCTGTTTTGGAAAATTTACATGTTTTCACAAGTTAAATTTTGTACTCACTATTAAAAATTAATATAATTTTTTAAAATTCCCACTTTCTTTATGAAAAAAGAAATAACGACAAACATACCAGAATATAAATAACTAAAGTGTTGCTCATAATAAATGAGAGGGGGGAAAAACCACAAAACTCTCTCTAATACTTCAACACCACTTTTTTCACTTCATTTTAATTTCAGGTCTCAAATATTTTCTCATCCAAACTAATATCTCAAAAATTTCTAAACTTCATTTATTTCTATATATTTTAAAACTTTATTTTTGATAAAACATTCAAATATGAGTAAAAGAACAAAACAAAGATGCATGGGTGAATTGAAATAAAAAGAAAAATATATTAATCTCTTACTATTACTCCATCAAGACATTAACATTTTTTATATGAACTAAAGCAGGACATGGCGAATGATTGGAACAAATTCAGAATTATTTCAAAAAGTACGTTCGGAAATGAAAAAAAAGAGCACAATAAAACACTACAAAATATTTTTACTCAAGAGTCTAATTGTTTAAAGTTTAATACAATAATAACTGCAAATAAATCTCTATTAACCAACATATATTAACTTTGATATCAGCTTACCATTACGATAACACAGAAAAGGATTTGAAATGAAATTCTAAGTATTATACTATTTAAGGATACAATCCCATCTAATTAATTTTTATGGTCTTAGGCTGTACTTTCCCACGCTTTACTCTTTATTCGAAACTCAAATTATTTATAAAACAAAAGATGATTAAGCAGTTAATGAAACAAATACACAATCCAATTAAAATCGACACAGTTGGCGTTGGTTTGCCTCGGAGTAAAAATGTTCTCGAAAGCCGTCTTAATGAACAATAAAAACTGTTTCCCGAAAACCTTCTAAGCTTTCTTCGAATCGTCACATAATACATAATTTACTTTTATTTCATAATACACAAAGTATGAAACACACAGACATATATTCAAATGATTTACAATTTGAGTTTGTACATATCTCTTTCTCGTTTTCATAATATATCCTTCAATATACTAAACCCCTAAAGTATTTTATTAGACAGCATTATATTTCAGGGAAGCCTAAAGTCCTCTTTATGTGAACATTTAAAATGTACACACAAAGAGAGAGAGAGAGATCCTCCATCAATTTTCCTTTTATATGGGAAAATTCAAACTAACAAAACTGTATGAATTCATTCACTCAACTATTCCTAACAGAAGCGCCAAGTCTTGGGAGACTTTAAAACTGGAAAATCCACGAAACAAATTTTATTTCCACACTCGAAAAATTCGAACAAACCGTACGACAACAAGGCGAGGAATTATGAGACGATAGACAAACGGAGACTTTTCGTAGAAAACTTTTACAAAAGGAGTACCGGAAGAAAACCAAGACAGTCACCTTAATTCAGAGATGAAAACTCCCGTCTCGGAAACGTACACAGATCTCAAGGCCCAGGAACGTCTACAAACATATATTTACCGTGTCCACTGTGGCATAAAGCCGTCGCGACGGTTTGTTGCTGTTCACAGTAATTTAGGAACCCTTAATGTTTCCGGTTCTCCGCCGTGGTTGGAAACTTGTAAACTCGGCAGCTTTTACAAGAGATATTCTTTTGAGAACGCGTGCCGTTTGTTTTACTAACTTCAATCCTTCATTCCCGTTCAGATTTCGCGGTTAAAGTGAAGTAAGTGGGGAATTCGGGGAGAAGAACTGTCCTCGGATGAATATGGGGCGTCCTCTCTTTTCCTCTTGAATTGGTGAAGAGATTGCTGGGATTTATTTACCTTCGGTTGGCTGGGGCGTTTCCTGATTTAGAACTTAGCACGCAGAAGTTCTAATTAACTCTTTCAGATTGTAGAATAATTTATTAGATGTTGTTGCGCTTGGGGGTATTCAATTACGCAAGGAAATGAATAAAGATTTCCAGGAACATATGACACGATTAGATGGGTTACTCAATTAAAAGAGTTCAGCAGTTTTATATACTGAAATCAGCATTGATACGATTTAAAATTATTCGAGATTCAAGAGACAGAAGTTGTAATTACATAAACTATAAACTGATGCAAGTGGATACGTGGCTGTGAATCATACATCGAACATTTTTCAAAAAAATTTAATACATTATTAAATTTAATGTATACCAAATAAAAACAAAGAATTTAAAATAGAATATTGGATGGATAACATTTCCCCATGCATGTTAAAAGACTCTATAAATAAACATCTTTTTTAAAAACATGTGAGATGTTTCACTTCAGTTAAATTCGGCATTAAAACCTATATTATGCATCCAACTACACAAATACTAATATTTCTTTCCCGTAATTTTTAAATATTTAAATACAATCGAATTTTAAAAATGTAATCAACAATTCTTTTTGGGGTTAAAACACAAATAAATTAAAAAGGTTTTTAAATATTTTTAGAACAAAATGCTCAAAGAGGGCATAAAATTTCGAAAAAATAATAAACACAATTTTAAATAGCTATTTGAAAAATTGAGTTGCTTTTAAGCAAAAAAAAATTTTTAAAAAAACGAAAAATTTTTGAAAATTTTTAATTTTTTAAATTGGCAATTTTAAAAACTTAAATTTGAAAATTTTTTTTTTGAAAAAAATTTTTTTAAATTTTTTAAAAATTATTTTTAAGAAAAAAAACCCCCCAATTTTTTGGGAAAATAAAAAAAAAAATTTTAAAAGAAAAATTTTTTGGGAAATAATTAAAAATCAAAATTTATTTTTTTATTTTTAAAAAAAAATTTAAAAATTAAATTTTAATATTTAAAAAGCAAAAATTTTTAAAATAATTTATTAATTTGGTTTTAAAAAAAATTTTAAAAGAGAAGAAAAACCCCGGTTTTCCGTTAACTCCCTTTTATTTAGAAGTACACAGGCTGCTTTTACGTCTTGCGATTTAACACCAAAGAAACATAGTAAAATAATTTATAATAAATCGGGCTTATTAAACTATCCCCGAGGTATAAATAATTTAAAAAAAAAACAATTTAAAATTTTAAAAATTTTTAAAAAAAATTTATATATATATATATATATATAATAATAATCTTTAAAATTTATAAAGGATGGGCCCAAAATTTAAAAAAAAAAAAAATCGTATTACTTCACTAGTTAAAATTTAATAAATCACTTCTAAAAACTGTAAATTTATACTATGTACTACTTCTAAGAAATTCTGCCATCTTACATGAGTTCTTGCAGTGAGTTATATTAACGTCGAAACATAAAGCAACATTGGCGACGAATAATTCAAAGGACAAGGACGCTAGCACCGTTTCTCCTACCACTCGACGTCAACGGTAGGAGTTTGAGTCACTACAGATTTCACGTGTATTGGCCCCCTCTACACGGTGGGTCTTCAGTGTATCCAGGACTCGAACTCGTGATACGCCGGAAAGAGTTTGTGGCCCTGACCATTAGACTAGCAAGACCATATGGTGAATAACCAAAATAAAAAAAAAAAAAATTCATATTATTTAATGAGTTAAAATTCAATTAATCACTTCCAAAAATTATTAATTTATATTATATATAAGAAAAAAAATTGTCACTGTTTCACTACTTTTTTTACAAATACCGTAAAATCTAACGACATTTATTTATTATTAATATAAATTTTCAGAGTGCCGAACACGTCATATGGACCGAAGGGTGGCTGAGTTTGTGAAAAAGTCGGGATATCAAGGATGGGATTTAAGAAATAAGTTCTAGTGTTCCTCAGAAAATATTGTAATGCACTTGTATGTATTGTTCTGTTGAGAATACAACAGATAATCTGTTCAAATACCCTTAAACAAGGAAAAGGTATTTACTTTATGAAGGCATAGAGGACTGACCACATGAAAATAAAAAAAAATTACTGAAAATTTATGAGGGTGTAAAACAAACTATATTGAAAATTAAGTAGATGACTTTATAAAAACTAGCTAGTTTTATTTTTCAAATTGCGTAACGTCCTAAGGGATTGACCGAGTTATACGGACTACAGGATATCGAGTGCCCAGTTTTCCGGACTCTACTGTGCTATATCTCGTTTTTCTTATATACAGATTTATTCGTTAACAACAACTAATTCCCATCATTTAGAATTAAAATTTTCCATTCAAAATTAACAAGTAAAATTAAATATTTGAAAATATAATTCATTGATTAAAAAAACAACTACATAATCTATATAACAATAAGAAAACATAATATATTACACAATTTTCACACACCACATAAACTCAGTAACATATAATCAGGATTATACAACACACGATCTTAATACCAATATTAAAGTTAACTCCTTCATTACAACATTTAATTCCGTTACACCATTTTGGCTCGAGAAATCTCGCCTCTCGCAGGGGGGCGGAGGACATTTTAAAAGTTTTAGCTGGAGAGTAAATACGAGTCTCTCTGTAACTGGTAATTAAGTGAGAAATGTCCCGCTCCATAACAGCGACCTAAAAATTCGCCAAGCTCAGTTCCGAACGTCTTCAATGAAAACTCCTTCAAGCGGAAATACGGAGCGAGATAGAGAAATGTTTGTATAATCAACTCCCCTCCCCCAATGTTCTGTTTGACCGTTGCATTGTTGGTTTGTATTACTTACTTACACGCCTTTAATATTAGAGACTCAATTCGGACCTGGTTAGTTTCTAAACAATGATTCGTTTGCATAGCATTAAAGGATTGATGCAATCATTTATTTATTAAAATAGGATTTAAAAGTTTTGTTGAAGTTTGTTGCTCAGTTGGTGAGGAGAGGTAGTTTAAACATGTCTTGAGAGTTTATTTGATGTTTGTTTATCTTCGGGTGGAAAATCATAGATCAAGAGGGAAGTAATCATTATTAGAGGAATTTACAAAAGGAAAGATGTAAGGTATGTTAAATGAATTTGTAACTGGAAAGGCTTAATTCTGTTTAGGATGTAAACAAATAATATATTAGAATGTAAATACGTATTTAATAAACAATTGGTACGTAAATCCTGTTTAAAATTGCATAGATCCCTTTTATTTACCTCATATATAAATAAAATAATTAAGATAAGTATGATTTTATATATAAGTTTAATTATATATGTATATTTTAAAGTTATTTTAGTGATCAATATTTTATATTAATTCGGGATATATTTGTTTTATTTCTCGTCATAATTACAAACAACAAAGCTCTGGAAAATAGGAATCTATAAAAATTTTGCCCCCTTTCTTCATATAGCAGCCCTTTATATAGAGAGAGAGACAGAAATTCAAATTGACTGATTCTATATCATTACTTCATGTATGTTAAAAAATATTTTGTCAAGTTATTGAATTTATGTTTGCTTATTGAGTGTATCTTTTCCAACTTCGACCATCTACACCAGGGGTGGCGAATCTTTATGGATAAGCGTGCCATTTTTCCTAAAAAAGTATTTAATGAGGTAAAGACGTGCCGTCAAATAATTTTGACTTGTAATTATTGGGAAAATAATAAAACTCTATACTAACTCAACACTCTTTATTTACTACGAAAAACTACCTTTTGTACTATATAGTAGTACATGTTTTAGTTATATGTGTTATTTAAGTTAAAGTAACAATAGTGTGACTTCTGTTGTTGCCGATTATAGACGGCAAATAAATTACATTAGGATTGTAAGATGTTAATTTTAGCAGGACGCATGCTGAATTAGTCATCTGCAAATTTTAATCTCAGAAAATAATGACTCACAGGCGTAAGTATATGAAAATATGGTTAAAATAGCACGGTCCAGTTTCCTGTTAAATGTGTCTGGAATCGAGTTCCATGTTTCCAATATTTCATTACTAGCATTTTGCTTGTTAATATTTCTGTTTCAATCAATTACAACTTTTCCTTTTTCACAACAAATTTTTGAATCCATATTGAACTAGACTGGAAATCAATCACACAGAGAGTTTGCATTTCAAATTTTCCAATTTCCAACCAATCAAATAGGCACAAGTTCAGTTTATTAAATGTGAAGTCACATCAGGGTACATAAAAAAACGAACGTTTCCGATAATTCTTTAAATTGAGAAAATCTCCCTAAAAACTGTGACCAATTTCTCGCGTTTATCCGTAATACTTCATATTGAACTTTGTTATTTTGAATTAAAATGAAAACCGTTCTGATCGATTAATGGCACGCGTGCCAGTGGTTCGCCATCCCTGATCTATACATACATAGTCATCGTTTTAGCTGAATATTTTAATAGATTAAAGTAAGATTACACGCGTAATAGTTATGATACGTCTTTTTTTCTCTTTTGGTTTATTTAATACAATTTTATATGCATTATTATGAATAAATTTTCTGCTGAAGAGGAAGGTTGGAGTTCCAAAAAGCAAACTTAACTCTACTCCACCGCTTTAAGTTGGCGACGGTTCTGGAAAACATAATAGTTTTCCATTTTGTTCAATTGTGTATTATTGGTTTGTTGTTCTTCGTTTTTGAGTCCTGAATTTTTCCTTTTTCAGCTATGAAGGATAATTTTTATTATGCTTATAAACTGAGTGGGAGATGCACATAAATTAATATATACATTTTTACTTTTATACTAGGAAACAATTACAGTTTTTTTTTCAAAATAGCCGAATATATATTGATAAGAGTACATTTAAATAAACACGGAATGTTTAGATTTTATGCTTATAAATTATTTATCAAATACTGTACTAATTTTCACTCAAGAGAAAATTTTGAATCCTTTTTTTTTTTTTTGCAGTTCAATTTAATGCGATTCATGACCAATTTAAATACTTTTATTAAATCATTAAAATTTAATCATGGAAATGTTTAACATCAACTAATATCTCTGTTCGACGCTATTTATTTATAAATTTTATACATGCATTACGTTTAGATTTAAAATCACTGCAAACAAAAATAATTAAAATTTGAAAAATGACATACTATTTCTGCAATTTGCAAAACCGATTAAATTTCATCAATTAAAATTTATATAGTACTATTGCAAAACCTCTTATTTTAGTTACTCTAATTATTGAAACTAAAATTGGTAAAACAAATAATTATAAAAGTCAAAATTAAAGCCATTAATGCATGAATTCTTCAAATCACAGTATTTCTTGAAGGGAAAAAAAAAATGATTTTCTAATCAATTATATTATGCTCTTGCAAACGTAAAGAATAATCAGAATATATTATTTTTATTACAAAAATCAAAAGTTAGACACGTTTCATAAAAAGAGGCTTTTCAGTCGTTTCTATAAGGATAGTGAGATAAAATCGTTTAAACTCGGCTATTAAAAGAAAAATACATTCATTCCTTCTCTCTGTCTCTCTAAATATATATTTTATATATGTACACACCCACACGAAGTAGATAAACGAGGAAAAATATTCTATTAAAAGAAAAGTTATTCAAATGCGAAAATAAATAGTTCCGAAGTAGACAGTCATCAACAAGTTTCATAAAAAAAAAATAAGGAAATTCGAAAAATATATAAAAAAAGGTGTCATTCTAAGAGATTTCAAAAGCCTTGTTAACTCAAAAACAAATAGAGGATCGTCGCCGAATTTTCTAAAACTACCTTAGAAACGTAAAAACACAGAGAGGGGAAGGTTTTTTCCCCTGTCTTCTTATATATATCTATATATTTTTTTATTTTAAAACGAGCTTCAAAAAATTTCAGTCCAGCGGTACAGGCGTTTTGTTCCCACTGCCCATTGTACCACGCTTGTAAAGTGCATGTATGTGTGTATGTGTACGGCCCAAGCAAACAGCATCACTGTTTGTGAAACAGATTCCTGAGTTTTTGCTGTGTATTCAAGTGTTCTTCTTTTCAAGCTGCACAAAAGAGGCTCGTTGAATGGAAATAATACAGATAGAAAAAGAAAAAAAAAGAAGAGAGAAATAGAAAGAAATCAAGTGTCCTAACTCCAGGAGCGCTTTCAAAAATTTGCCAGTGTTTCTTTTCTTTCTCTCTTTTTTTTATTATTATTAGTACTTCAACTCTCGGAAGTAGGGTGTGTGTGCTTTTTATTTATTCTAACCCCCCTCCAACTAGAGTGAGAAAAACGAACTTGCACACACACAGCTTTTGCGGGAAACACACAAGAAATGTAAACGTTTTTCACTAACTTTTCAGTTTAAAACTCCTTTTTTTTCCCGAACCTTCTATACGTATTACCTACATATTTCTTCGTTTATGTACATATAAATGTGTTTACCCAAGAGAGGAAAAGAACTATTTTTAAAGTAAGTGACGATTAAGAAGGGAATGGTCCCAATACAAATACCGCCCTGTATAAAAGATCCCGAGAAGCAAAGAGATCGCAAATACATTCACAGTTAGATTGAAAAACACCTTTTTCCTACCACAAGGGATGGTGAAAAATTATCTTTTTCTAGCTAAGACTAGAAACGAAAAGAGAAGGAGGAAAAAAAAATTGATGTCCCCAGTTTGTTTACAAGACTTCTTTCATTTTTTTGTGTATAAAAATTGTTTAGGAAACGAAATAGGAACGTTTAAAAAGTATTTTAGCGACGCGATTCTCAAGGGGGGAGGAAAGAGAAGGATTTAAAGAAAATGCAACACACGACAAAACATTTTGTTCGACTCGCGATTCGGATAATTAATATGCAAAGAAGGCAAAGAATTGCTGGGAAAAAGATTCGAAACTCCAACAGCTAGCTATTGCTAAACAATTCATAAAGAAGTTTGCATTATATTCGACTCGGAAGTAAACTGCATCGTTTTGTAGATTTACATCACCCCTCAGGGAAATGCGTTTTAAAGAAACTAATTAAGTGATTTGGAGATGTTTTTAGAATATCAAAACATTATAAATGCTTCTTGCCATGAATGCAAAGGATGTTTTTGTCGTGTGTTAAATATTAACGGAATGAAAAAAAAAGGAATATTATCTAATGCACATTATACTCCCATTCTCAAAAATTTAAAAATGAATATTTTTCAGAACTAAAATTTATATTTTAGTAATTGTTTGCTCCGAAGCAAAGTATTTAGAAAGAGCGTCTGTATATATAACATAAAAAATGATTCAATTTGTGCTTATTTTATTTATGATACTAAATCGAGTAATAGATCGGTGCGTATATAACTCTTCAGTGCGAAGATGATTTATATAAAATGGTCTGTATTTTTTTAAAACAACAACTTATTATAGATAACACCCTGGGGATGACACATTATTAAAGATTTAATTTTTTTTTCATTGCATGCCTCGCAATAAAGATTAGATGAAAAGTGTTTTCTGTTTAAATAACTTCAGATAAATGCTTTTATTTATGTAATTTGTGCATTGAATGTGAATTTAAAGTGTTTACAGACTATTAGCAATATGAGAAAGATAATTACTTTATCACTTGCTCTTATTTAATGGATATCAGAATTTCGAAGCAAGAGTTTGGAATTGAAACAGAAATTAGATTTGAAGATTGTTTTTATATTATAAGGATTTTAAAACAATCTGAAAATGGAACTAAATAAATATCATATTTCCATTTTCTTCTTTCAACGAACAGGTGGTTAGGCTATTTAGGAAGATTTAAAAAAAAAAAAATAATAATCGTTTAAATTTCCTCTATAATATGTTATATACTTAGGAAGAAAATAAATAAGATTCATTTAACTAAATTGCATTTAAATACGTATTTACAAAGAGAAAACAAATGTACAAAAAACATTCTTGATTAAGTATTGAACTTTTAAATTTAATTT
>BMAV01001446.1:0-10011 GCA_019973955.1 Trichonephila inaurata madagascariensis | reverse complement strand
TTGAAATTTTTTTTAAAAAAAAGTGATTATATTCACATAAAGAACTGTACATTTTGTAATAAAACAGTGACTGATAAATCTGAAGGTTAAAACACTTTTACTGTTGTTCAGAACATACACACAAAATTTCAGCAAATTATTTTGAGCAATCGCTGTCCCCGTTTGAACTTTTCGAAAAAAACACACATTTCGAGCAAAACGCATTTTGAAGTTTGACATCTTATCTAATGTTATGGCATCTGCAATTAATAAAACACCTGTAGTGTTTGTACTAGTGAATGGAAAATAAAAAACTTGGTATTTTTATAAAGCTAATAAAATGGCCTATAAAAAATAGAATCATAAAAAAAAATTATCAATTTTTTTAAAAAATCATGATTTTAGGGTAGTCGGATACCTTATGAGTTAATAAAAAGACTTGCTTATGCCAAAGCAACCAAATTTATTTTTAATAACTATGAAATTACAGAATAAAACACGTTATTATTGGTACGGAAATTTTATAACAAAGCTTGAATATGTAATCATCAATATTATGTTGTTTATTTAAAAAAAAAAATGGCTGGTTCTGCATTAAAATAAAAATGTCATTGATTGTTTTAAGTTTTTGAAAGAGCGGGAAATGTGAAAATTTTTGTGTATTTGTGTATTCGACTGTTACAAACGATTAAAAAGCTCATAAATGAATATTTCATGATATGTTAGTGTCTTTAATAGAATATTATTAAAGTATTTTGACAAAACATTTATTTAACAACATTTGAAATAATTTAATCTAGAATAATTTTTCCAATGTTTTCCTTTGTGAAAATGCTTCTATTATAAAATATTTTGCCCGTATATAGCTCAGACTTCTGTACAAAGGCTCAACTGGAATTTTTGAAATATATAACTTAGAAGTGGTTTTATCCATATTTTACGACAACAGAGGGGAGCAATTTTCAGAAAAAAACGCCGATAATCATTTCAATGGGTTGTAATTCTGAAAATAATGTGAATTTTTAAAAAAAAAAACTCTTAGTTGAGCCTCTGTAAAGAGGTCTGAGCTATGTACAGGCAAAATATTATTATAATAGGAGCAATTTTAACAAAAGGAGAACATTTGGAAAAAAGATTATTCTAAGTTAATTTTTTGCCAAAATATTGTATTTAAATAAATTGTTTTTGTCAAAATGTCCTTAAAACAATTTTATACATGTATTCTAATATAAATGACACTAAATATCATGAAAGTATCCATCTATGCGCTTTTTTAAAACCGCGGTTTTGAACGTAGTCGGATACCTTAATTGAAATATTTTAGAAATATTGATTAGAGCATGACAAAGACTTGAGTATGACTCATACCGGAGCCTTTCCCCGTCGTTCGCATGCATGGGCATGTAATGTCTCTTTGATATCTTGTTTCACTTGCAACTGGGCTGTTCTTTTCGAAAAGTTTGCCGACCCCTACGTTAGTCCAATGTCAACGCAAATAAGAAATCAAATGATTTTATACTTAAAAAGAACATATATAATTGGGTAATTACCCAAAACTTTTATTTTGAAAAAATTTCCCAGATATTTTTTATTTTTTATACATATAGGTGCACTGGCATTCCTAGGGGACTTTTCGGATGTGAATTTTGGTATGACAACCTGAGGATAAAATTCGTGATGGATCGATTCGTCCAGGGCCATGTGGGGTGTTTGACAACCTGGGGATAAAATTCCGGGGATAGAGATCATTGTACACGTGCCAGTTCTCGGAATGGGGATTACAAAATATTTCCAAAAAAAGACCGGATTTTTTTCCACGGAGGCAAGAATAGAAAGTACGTTTTGCAACAAGCTCAAACATAAAATCGAGTAAATTTACAAAAGCCCTTCAAATGCTTATAAAGAAAATTAAAAGCGACCAAAAAGGTTTTTTTAAAATTTAAATATATCTTATTGTTTTAAAGAATTGACGAATTAATAATAGTAGTTCCAGATTAAAAAATTTTCAATTTTCAGCCGCGTAACAACAGGTCAGAGTATTTTCGAATTTGTTTTGAAATGCGACAATATGATGAAAAAGAGGGTTAGAGATTTGATTTTGATGTTTTTGGGTAATGAAATACAGTTTTAAAAAAACTAAAAATTTTAGAAACAATGTAAAAAATTTTAAAAAAATCAAAAAAGTCAACATTTTAGGAGAAAAAAAATTTTTAAAATAAATTAGGGGTAAAACGGCAAAAAAAAAAATTAAAAAATTCTTTTGGTTTTTAAGCCATGAAAAAATTTGTATAAAAAATTTGGGGGCATAACATCGCAAAATATAATATTGAAAGATTATAAAGAACTGTAAAATATTGATTTTTTGATAATACAATAAGTTAATACCTATAACATGAAAATTGAAAATTAATTTTTAGCATAATTATTCTCATTTATTACAATACTAATCAATGTAGCTTTTGGACGTCTATCGCGTCTTTCTGCTAACATAACCCTATGTTCTTTGACGGCCACGATTAATGGCAAAACTTTTCCAACCCAATACCAAGAAGATAAACAAAGATAATATGTAAATTAGATATACTAAAAAGCGATAGAAGCTTTGATGATGGGATATAGCGCGGCAAGCTTAGAGATAGTAGTGTGGGAATTATTCTGATCGATAGCGTGAAAAAAGCTTAGTGTGAAATCTTGCAGATCAAGAGTTAAGTCCGATAGTTTTGGAAAGAATAGAAGCCTAAGATAAAGAAGTTGGAACCTTCGTATATAAAGTTTATGGGATATCTTTCCCTTTTAGGTAAAGGAAGGAGAACTGAAAAAGGTAATATTGATATAAGTAATTAGATGAATAGGATTATTAATGATAATTGAGATAAAGGATCTAGTTGCGTGATCTGACTTGAATACGTGGTTTAATTTAAGGTTGACTCTCACTTTAATTAAAATTGTCAAATTAGAATTTAAGTAATATAAGTTATTCTTAATAAAAGTTGTATTAAGAATTATTATGTCTCATCATTTTGATAATCCCACACCTCTAGCTTACCGGAACCGGCAATGACATGGTCATCACAGGATGGCTATGTCGCAATGGCGCCCGAACGTATTTAATTCTGGGTTAGGTAATGTAGGTGGAAGTACGTTCTACCTGAAATGTACTTTTCAGGGTCAGAGAACATTGCAGAGTTTATAGAGTGTATCGATAATAACATACAGTTACTTGAAATCCCAAGTAATCTGTCATGTGCTTACTTAAAAAGTCATCTCAGGGGAAGGGCTCAAGATTGGTATTCGATATTTGGTTCGTTGTTAGTGCAAAATTACTGCCACGGATTTTGCGCAGCTCAAAGCTGAATTAGCGAAGGTTTTTTCCCGCGGTCAAAATAAGAAAGAACTACAGTCGGAGTTTTTATGCATCCCAGCAGGAAGAAATCAGGATCCTACTGATTTTGTTTATAGATTACTAAAAATAGAGAGAAGTTTAGAATTAGAATGTCCCAAGCAGACTTAGTGGATCATATTTTAGTTCGCCCTCGAACCACAGATACAGGACTACGTGGAAGTCAGAAATCCACAAAACACGATACAACTTTAGAAGTCTTGCCAAATTCGAAGAGAGATATTCTTGCAAATTACAAAGGGATTATCAGAACGATAATATAGAAAGACGAGGTCAAAATGCGCATAGGATGCCAAATTTTGAAGCAAATGGTAGAAACGGGAGGAATTTGAAATAAGGCGTGACCAAATAACAGTAGAAATAAAGTTTTGAGAATAGCGTCAAAATAATAGAGGGTTCGAGAGGAATAGGTTTCAGAATAATGATCAAAGATTCAATAACAGGGCTTACCCCAGGTCGAAATGAGCGAAATGATAATTTTAATAGGGGGGACCGTAGAAAAAAGGGGTTCGAGTGATATTCAATCGAGGCGATGGGGACGCAAAGGGACGATTAAATATTGTAAAGGTTAATGATCAACCTCAAGAGATGTACAAGAGAGACACTTAGACTTTCTCCGATATGTATATCACCCGTAGAACTTCCCCACGTTCCTTTTTTATTAAATAACAATTTTGAAAGCGCTATGGACACCGGAGCAGATAAATCATTTATATCGGAAGAAGTATATAGAAAGTATTTTTCTATAAGCAAATTAAAAATCACGAGCCCAGGTAATAACAGCACAGGGTGCGAAAATGCCAAAACAGGGGATTGAGAATTGAATATTCGGACGGGACAATTCGAAAGGAATTGGTCATTTCATGTGTTGAAAGATTTAGAATCCCATGTATTCTAGGATCGATTTCAAAGTGCGTCAAGAATCGTATTAGATTTTGATCAGAAATCGTTAAAAATTCAAAATACACTGGTTGAAGATAATAAGGTAAAAAAAGGGAAATTTTTACACGTTAATGGGTCAGAAATGAAGTTAAACATGGTGGCTACAGTTTTACCAAAAAAGCATATGAAAAATATAATTGGTGATAAAATTAATTGTGCCATAATCAAGGATTTGGTACTTATTTCGCGGAAAAATTAATAAAGGAACAGAAAAATGACCCAGAATTAGTCATATATATAAATATTTAGAAAACCCGGAAGATAACTCGTAAGCAACGATATGTGAGAATTGGTCCCACGTTTTTCGTTAATTGAAGGATTGTTATTTTATGCGAAACACGCAACGTCATTAGGTGAAATGCGTGTATACATTCCAAAAATTTTTAGGAATGAAATAATCAGAGAAATTCATGACAAGCCACTCGCTGGACACTTAGGCAGATTTAAAACGTATCATAAAATTCGGGACGTTTGTTATTTCCCGAACATGAGAAAATTTATTGATCAATATGTCTCTACATGCCATATGTGCGTAATAACTATAAAAACGCGTTACCAGCTGGTCGGTTAAATCCATATATCAAATTATCCGAATGAGATAGTGACGTTAGATTTATTAGGGCCCCTATCCTATAAAGAGAATAAAACGTAACCGCTATATTTTAGTAATAACCGATCATTTCAGCAAATGGGCTGAAATTATACCTCTTAAAAAGGCCTCATCTCGTATAATAGCGGATATTTTTTGATAACTTTATACGCGTTATGGAGCCCAATAAAATTAATAAGTGATAATGGTCCCCAATTTATATCCGAGATTTTTGAGCATTTAAATGAAAGATTAGGCATAAGGCATGTGAAGACGTTGCATATCGACCACAAGCAAATCGGACTGAAAGAGTTAATCGAGATATAGTGAAAAATGTTTGCAAATTATGTTAATGATCAACACGATCTTGGGATCAATTTAGAGATTTTGTTTCCTTATTCGTACAGGGGAAAAAACAAGGGGAAAAACCCCGGGCTGAATTATTTTAGGTCGAAAATTGTTTACACCATTTCAAAACTAGTTATGATATCGGAAAGTTCAAAATTCAAAACAAAAACAGAAAAGCTTTAAAGAAGCTAGACTAAGTAAGAAAATTAAAACAGGAAAGGTGGGAAAATATTATAATAGACGTAGAAAGACATAAAAAAGGTAAAGATTGGGTCTTATTGGAAACACACCCTGTAAGTTCAGCAGCTAACAAAGTATGTGCTAAATTTAAACAAAAATTTGAGGGACCTTTATAGAGTCTTTAGAAGTTAAGAATTGTAATAATATTGTAATTTTGGAAACAGGAAAAAAGATTAACAGTTAACGTAGATCAAATAAGAATATATCGTCATAGGAAATGTGACGAGGTCGAATTAGGAACAGGTATCCCAAAAAAAGTATAAGATCAAGTCAGGAAACTCGTAACTTGGGAAAAAAGTCATCAAGGATTAAAAGAGTCACAATAATGGGAAAGAAAAAATCTGGGTGAAACGTAGGTTAGAGGCAAAAGGGATTGGTAACCAATCAAATCAATAAAAAAAATACAGAGAGGACCCATAAAACAAATCACTGGTCAGATCACTACCTAGTTCATTAGGGAATGAAAATAAAAAACAAAAGGTTTAGATATAATAGGGGTATTAAAAGATCAGGTGTGTCGGGGCAAGTGGACCAAAAGAAAGTGGCAAAAAAAAGGGGAACAACAATAATAATAAAAGACAAAAGTCATCCAGTACTATTTCCAAAAAACAGGAAAAAGAACAGAAGAGAATACACAGAAGTTCCAAATAAATCAACTTACAGTCTAAGACCACGACGGAGAACAGAAGAACCCCGACCAGCCAAGGACACAGTTGGGAAGTCAAGGAAAGGACGACAAGGAGATTACAAGCCTTACAACAAGAAATTCCAGTACAACCGAGGAAAGAAGAGTGATGACACCTCATCGTTGAGGGAATGGGGAGAAAACATATAAAAATCAGGTTGTATTGTTTCATTTTTTATGATCTTCCAACAAGTGGTCGGAAGAATTATTGCAAAGAAGGAAGTCTCGGGCGGTGCTTAAAAGTTATAAGCCGTCAAACACTACAATGAGTGTTTATTTAATTTGGAACTTTTGACTTGTTAAAATTTTTTTCTGAAGAAAACATTTGTAATCACACATTTGTTTGCTTCGATGTATGACTTCGTGAGATGCGAAAATTCCTTTGGTTATTTGTTATAATAGTTTATTGAAAAATGTTTGTAATTGTATAATATGTGTATATATATATGTTGTTGTATTGTTACGTATTATGAGGCATCTGGTTCAGGGAAACGCGGCGTAGTCAAGGCACTAACAATAATATCAACGAGCTGCGCGGCTCATTGGGGAGTTTTTGTTGAAACCAGATGTGGGGATGGAGATGAAAATTTATTGTGATATATAAATAATATATAATTGTGAAATTGATTAATATTATGGAAATAGAGACTCAAACAGTTTCATTTCAGGGAGACTGACCCTGAAAATCTTGAAAAGTATACGATTTATAGCTTCAACAAGAAGGGGAGCGAAAGTTCCAGCTCCATATGCAGTGTTAGATTGGGTCTGCGCACCCAGAATATTTGTTTTTAGAAATTTAAGTGTATAAATATTTTAAGAAATTGCATGTTAAAGTGAGAGGGCATAAATTAAACAGTAATTATTAATGTTGGCCTAGTTATTGGAGTAAAATTTATTGTCACGAGTTTAAATTTAAATTGAATATTAAAATTTAATTCTAAGATGAGTAATGAAAATTAAAGTCAAGATAAATTTTGGAAATTATAAAAGTTAAAATTTAAGATTAAAATTGCAATGAAAATTAAAGTCAAGATAAATATTGGAAATCATAAAAGTTAAAATGAGGATTTAAGATTAAAAAAATAAAACTCAGAAAGCGAAGAAATTTAGAAATAGAGATTTAGACACGTAATTTATTAAGGGCATTGAGAACCCTTAAGTAAATCACGTTTTTCTTCCTTGAGGGGGTTGTGACGTCTATCGCGTCTTTCTGCTAACATAACTCCTATGTTCTTTGACGGCCACGATTAATGGCAAAACTTTTCCAACCCAATACCAAGAAGATAAACAAAGATAATATGTAAATTAGATATACTATAAAAGGATAGAAGCTTTGATGATAGGATATAGCGGCAAGCTTAGAGATAGTAGTGTGGAATTATTCTGATCGATAGCGTGACAAAGCTTAGTGTGAAATCTTGCAGATCAAGAGTTAGCAGTCCGATAGTTTTGGAAAGAATAGAAGCCTAAGATAAAGAAGTTGGAACCTTCGTATATAAAGTTTATAGATATCATTCTCTAGGTAAAGGAAGGAGAACTGAAAAGGTAATATTAGATAAGTAATTAGATGAATAGGTTTATTAATGATAATTGAGATAAAGGATCTAGTTGCGTGATCTGGACTTGAATACGTGGTTTAATTTGGCGTTGACTCTCACTTTAATTAAAATTGTCAAATTAGAATTTATAATATAAGTTATTCTTAATAAAAGTTGTATTAAGAATTATTATGTCTCATCATTTTGATAATCCCACACCTCTAGCTTACGCGGAACCGGCACGACATGGTCATCACAGGATGGCTATGTCGCAGCGTTATATAAATTATTATATTCAACCTTCATTGAATTGTAATATTGAATTCTTAAATTAAGGTATCCAACTACGTCCGGAACCGTGATTTTAAAAAAGTTCATAAATGGATAATTTTCATGATATTTAGTGTCACTTAGATTAGAATATATATATAAAATTGTTTTAAGGACATTTTGACAAAAAAAAATAATTTAAATGCAATATTTGGAAAAAGAAATCTTAAAAAAATCCTTTTTCAAAATGTTCTCATTTTATAAAAAAGGCTTCTATAATAACAATAAATTGTGTGGGGGGCTTATATAAAAGAAAAAGATTTCTCCAGAGAATCTGAATTTTTTTTTCTTTTGAAAAATTCACATTATTTTAAGAGTTACAACCCATTGAAATAATTATCGCGTTTTTTTTAGAATTCTCTCCTCTGTTGTCGTAAAACATGGATAAAACCACTTCTAAGTTATAATGTTTCAAAAATTTAGTTGAGCCCCCTGTACAGAGTCTGAGCTTATATACAGGCAAGATATTATTATAATAGAAGCCTGTTTCACAAAAGGAGAATATTTTGAAAAGGGGTCATTCTATGTTCATTTTTGTCAAAATAATGTACCTAAATGATTTTATTGTAATAATATTCTTAAAGAATTTTATATACACCTTCGTTTCTAAGTGACTCTAAATATCATAAATAATATCCATTTATACGCTTTTGAAAAATCATGTTTCCGCACGTAGTCGGAACCTTAAGGTATTCGAGTAAATTCGGAACCGTGATTTTGCTAAAGCGTATAAATGGATAATATTAAAATCAATAAATTAGTGCCAAGCTTGCTTGAGAACTTAACACTGGGGGTTTTCGCGTCAGACTGACCACCTGACCGGAACATCTGCTGATGCACCTCAGCGCCCAATGGCCACGTATATTAGGATGGGCACAGAAGGCCCTGGCCCTCATGGCCTGTTGCGCCTCTGAGTTTGAGTTTATATATGTATTTGACATTTGAATTTTGAGATCTATAGGGTGTCCTAAAAGTACGGCTAAAATTTAAAAAATTAATTAAAAGAAAATAAATGTGGGCCCCAAGGTAGTACAGGGGCACTTTGGGTTTGGCGATTTTATCTAAATGTCATGGTGAGACAACGAATTTATTCTGGCACACTGTTTAGTTTGGTAACACTTGATTTTTCATTTGTGGTCTTATGCAGATAAGGTCACGTGTTTTTTTAAACAAAATTGTTATTGGTTAATTAATAGAATTACAGATAATTTCAACACGAGCAGACGATTTTCCAATTGACTATTCCATGTTTAATTTATTTTTCATTTTGAGTTTTATTTTCGTCCGTACAGATATTAGATTTTTCTAAATCTATTTTTATTATTCCATTTTCTTGCTTTTTTGTTTTTTCCTTCGGCTTATCCTGAAAAGTATGTCTGAAAGGTACGATTTGGGTTGTTTTTTTATGATTGGGAAAAAAAAAGGGAAAAATTGAATGATACAGTGGTGTATGGAAAAGATTGATTGCTGCCAGTGTTGAATGTTCAGTTTGCAAGAAGGCTATCATCTGGGTCAAGAAGAATTTGAGTGAAGAATATATTTGGGAATACCGAAAAGAGGAGCGAATGGACATCGCATGAAAAGATGTGTATGGAAGAATAGCTGGTTTGAAGAGTGTAAGCTGAGTATGTTTGAAATTTAAAGTTAACGAATATGTGGGTGCGAAAGGCCAAACCGTGATATGACCAAATAATAGTCAAATTGCCATACGACTTACTGAAACTTTGTTCTTTTTTAAAGCTATCTTATTTGCATTTTTGTTAACATTTTCGCTCTTCTTGGTTTTGGTTGGAAAAAAGTTGCCATTAATCTTGGCCACCAAAGAACCCAGAAGTTATGTTAAAGAAAAAAGACGCGTGAGCCCGTCACAACTGTTACAACTTATTCAAAAAAGTTATATAATTTCGAAAGACGGGGTACAGTACAACGTCTGTCGGCACCGCGATATTAAAAACCAAAT
>BMAV01001445.1:0-98194 GCA_019973955.1 Trichonephila inaurata madagascariensis | reverse complement strand
AAGATATACTGGGTCAGGTAAAATTGCTACTGAATGTATAATATTATAATTATTGTGATTTGAGACTTATTAGGAGGAAATCTTAAAGTGATGATTTTCACTAAGATTGAATTGATTTTAGATTAAATCGGATGATAGGTTAGATCCTTTATTAAGGTAAGGATTAAGTTTAATAGTCTCCTAATCGTTCGCGTTTTAACGTCGTTGTTCCACTTTCATGGTTAGCATTGAGACATTCTCTTTCTATTATTAGCTGAAATTGTGCCTGCTCTTTGTGTGGTAAATAAATAGATTAATTGGATCATGTCGAGTGTTTCTTTCCTACCCCCTACACATCTAGGTGCCCGAGAGAGAGGTTCGGGCCTCTCACAGGGTTTCATGGCAGACTGACCACCTGCCTGAAACATCTGTTAATGCACCTCAGTGCCTAATATCATGAAAACTGAGATGGACACAGCAGGTCTTGGCCCAACTATGGGCTCTTCGTCTCTGAGTGTAAGGTCAAATTTATTAGCTTGAGAATCATTAATTCACTCAATTCTGAAATTTAGCAACAGAAGAGAAACTGAAATTCCTTGCTTTATGTGCCGATAAACAGAAATACAGCACTGTTAGATATATATTGAGAGTAAAGTTAGATATTCTGAGTCATATGATTCGTTCAATTCTGAAAGTTAGTGAAAGAAGATAGATGGAAATTCATTACTTTTTGTGCCGATAAATTTCAAAATAAATGAATACTTAAAAATGAAAAATTTAATCATTACAGTAGAACGTCGTTTATCAGTATCAATTGTGACCGGACACCGTTCAGATACGCGATTGTTTGGATAACCAAAAACCGAATGCGATCCATGCAGTATATGAAACCGGACACTATACGAATATTGAAAATCATCACATGCGGGAAACGTGCTTGAAAAAAAAGCAAAATAGGTGCAAAATATCGCAATTTTACCTTTATTGTGAAAAATAATCACTTATTTTTCGCTGTACCATTGTAGACCTTCGTTTTTTTCGCTGCAAGATCACTAATCCTTTGAGTAGCAGTAGTTGAATAGGACAGCACTCTGATTTTGTTCGTACCACTCCATGGCCATCTCTAACGCAGAAAACGCGCCAGCATTTGATGGACCTTTGCTACTTTCGTTGTGTTGTTCTCGTCTTCATCCGTTTCATTGTCGACAGGGTCAGATTCTTCTTGCACGGAAGTCACAATCTCGCCATCATTAAGCATTTGAAATCCACAATTTGTGACGTCTCTCGCGTCCTTCTGCTAACATAACTCCTAAGTTCTTTGACGGCCACGATTAATGAAAACAACCCCAATACCAAGAAGATAAACGGATCAAAATGTAATAGATATACTTTAAAAGGATAGAAGCTTTGATGATAAGAGCGGCAAGTTTAGAATAACTTAGGTGGAATCAATTCGATCAAAGTTAGATGTCCTATAGTTCTGAAGAAAGATAAGTTCATTATAAAGTAAGTTGGAATCTCGCATATAAGTTACATTATAGGTATTACTCCTGAAGGAGATCACAAAGGTAATATTTTGTAGCAGTTAGATGAATCGGTTTATTTATTATATTCAAGATAAATGATCTAGTATGCGTCTGACTTGCAATAAAGGTTTAGATTGATGTAACTCTCACTTTAGAAAGTTATAATTAGAATTAAGTAATATAAGTTATTCTTAATAAAAGTTGTATTGGAATCCAATATGTCTCATCATTTTGATAATCCCACACCTCTAGCTTACGCGGATCCGGATAGACATAGTCATCACAGGATGGCTATGTCGCAAATTTTCTGCATCGCATGCCATCCAGGTTTCTACATCTTCTTCATCGCATTATTGAAATCCTGGGATTGATTGGACAAAGTTGGTAATCTCCTCTCTGTAGTCGTCTCATTGACCATTTTGATTACCAAATCACACAACTAAAATTCCCCAAATATCCCTGACCTTGGGTTTTCGCGTCACTTTTGGCATCACGTGAGACAACTGTTGAGCATTACACTGTTCGAAAACGTATTCATAAACAGTACATGTAGTTGACAAAAAACTGGTCCGGATATTTGTCGCTCCGGATAATAAACGTTCGGATAAACGACATTCTACTGTAATCTTATTACTAAAAATTTGCAGTGAAACGTACTTTAAGGTATCCGACTACGTTCGCAAACGTGATTTAAAAAAAAAGGCATAAATGTGGATAGTTTTCATGATATTTATTGTCATTCAGATTAGAATACATGCATAAAATTGTTTTAAGGATATTTTGACAAAAAAAATTAATTAAATACAATATTTTGGCAAAAAATAAACTTAGAATAATCTTTTTCAAAATGTTCTCCTTTTGTGAAAAATGCTTTATAATAATATTTTGCCTGTATATAGCTCAGATCTCTCTACAGAGGCTCAACTAGAATTTTTGAAAAATTCATCTTATTTTCAGAGTTACCACCCATTGAAATAATTATCGGCGTTTTTTTCTTAAAATTTCTCTCCTCTGTTGTCGTAAAATATAGATAAACCCACTTCTAAGCTATATATTTCAAAAATTCTAGTTGAGCTTCTGTAGAGACGACTGAGCTATATACAGGCAAAATATTATTATAATAGATGTATTTTTCACAAAAGAAGAACATTTTGAAAAAAGATTATTCTAAGTTAATTTTTTGCCAAAATTTTGTATTTAAATAATTTTTTTTTGTCAAAATGTCCTTAAAACAATTGTATACATGTATTCTAATCTAAGTGACACTTAATATCATGAAAATTATCCATTTATGCGCTTGTTCAAAATCACGGTTCCGAACGTAGTCGGATACCTTAAGAAATATTTTAGTTTTGTATTGCTTTAGAAAGTGAAAAATAAGGTGCGTGTAAAAATAACTTCAGGATCTCTCCCGAAAAACTAAGAAACAAAAGCAAAGATTTTCGACCTTGACGAAAAAACCCAACTCGTGATTCAAACAGAATTAGCAACTCATCTCTGAGACAAAACATGTTTAATGGACAATACACGATGCATTACAGAACACAAACAATTAATTATCAGTGTTTCCGCAATCATTTTCATTTATCTCGATTCACTGTCATTTACCAATGAACATGAGGGAATTCTCTTCTCAGATGGAATAATTGGATGTTCTTCGTTCCTTATAAAGACAGGAATAATACATGAACCTCTGAAATAGCATTTTAAACTTTTTCTTTTTCTTTTTTTGCTGTGTTGACACTTGATTCCAATTATTCACAAACCAAGATAAAATTTTTCGAACATTTTTTTCCCCAAAAGATTTACTTTTAATGATTAAATAAACAAAAATACAGTTGGATCTTTGTATAATGAAGTTACTAAATCCCGGAAAAGAGTCCGTTATATGGAAAATTCGTTATATAGAGGTTCATCTTTTAACCCTCCAAGCGGTCTGCACGTAAATTTCCGCCATTCCAGAGATGCTTTTTCTGCCTTCAAGCAAGATTCCCAAAAGCGGCCGAGCCGCATTCTTAACCCCACTGAAGAAGAACCCCACCTGAAAGCAAAAAAATATGTGCGGTGCATTTTTAAAGCATCTCCAGAATGGCAAGACTTTAAGTGCAGACCGCTTAGAGGGTTAATATACATTATACAAGCCACTTAAAACAAATTTTAAATTCATAAACACCATATAATAAAAAAAAGTAATCCTTTACGCCTTTTTCTTAAATTAATATATATTTAATATATCTTACCCATCAAAAAAGAAAGAAAAACTGCAAGGAAAACAAGAAAAAAGAATGTCGAAAAATTCACTGTATTTTCAATATTAAGAAAATAATTTTATACTAAAATTAATGAATTTTAAGGACATTTTATAGTTTAAAGCATACAAGTAATATTAAACATACATTATTTTATAATTAGAACATTGGGACGCGGGATGACAACTCCACTGAGGGTGAAAGAGAATATCAAAGATGTTTCTAGTGAATTGGGTAATGGGGGTTAAAGATCGCATTTCTTGGATGAAACGTCTAGAACTCTATTGCTCTCGGCGAGTTAGGATCTAATAAAAAAAGTTGAAGATTTATGACCACCATAAAAGAAAAGATAAATTAAAGAAAGAATAACTTGAAATTTTTTCAGAAATACTTTAAAAAAAAAGGAAGAACAAAAATTGAATCACAAAAGAAAAAAGTTTGTTTATAGGAAATGCACTTCGCTATAGAGAGGTTATTTTACGAAGAAAATCGTGAAATGTTCAAGGTTCCAGGAAAAAGTTCGCTATACAGAAAAATTCGCAATATAGATGTTCGTTATATAAAGTATAAGGGTTTGACTGTATTTTAAATCGGGTTACAAAATAATAATTACTTTATTAGTCGTTCCAACGACTAATCCGTTCGATAATTCTATATGTAAATTGTCTGTCGTCGTCCTTCGACCACTGTTCTGAGAGGGTTCGGGTAAGAAACAGACATTGTTTAAAGTTGTGATGGATGAATGGACTCTCCCATCCATCAGTGTTCGAGAGTTAGAATAAAGATTAGCCATAGTCAAAACAAATATAATTTATTAACAAGTCTCAACAACCTAACAAATCTTAACAACCCAGGTTAGAAAATGCACCTTTTAATAAATATGGGAGCAAAAGAGAGCGAGGTACACGAGATTATTAATATTTATTTATAAATTGAATCACTTAATCTTGGAACGTCTTTGCAATACACGTTCCAAATAATCGAAAGTCCGTTATAAGTTAATATATATATATATACTTTTTTTTTCAACCGACACTATTCCAATGTAAATATCCAATTGAACAAATTGTCAAACCTCAATTTTAAGAATTAAGGTATCCGACTATACGTTCTAAACCGTGATTTTAAAAAGGCACATAAATGGATAATTTTCATGATATTTAGTGTCACTTAGATTAGAATACGTGTATAAAAGTGTTTTGACCACATTTAAAAAAAAAATTATTTAAATATAAATTTCGGCTCAAAATTAACTTAGAATAACTGTTTTTCAAAATGTTCTCCTTTTGTGAAAATTGCTTCTATTATAATAATATGTTGCCTGTATAGAGTTCAGACCTCTGTACAGAGGCTCAACTATGATTTTTGAAAAATTCACCTTATTTTCAGAGTTACAACCATTTGAAATAAGTATCGGCGTTTTTTTTCTTAAAATGTCTTCCCTCTGTTGTCGTAAAACATGGATAAACCCACTTCTAAGTTATATAATTCAAAAATTCTCGTTGAGCCTCTGTACAGAGGTCTGAGCTATAATATACATGCAAAATATTATTATAATAGAAGCATTTTTCACAAAAGGAGAATATTTTGAAAATGGGTCATTCTATGTTCATTTTTTGTCAAAATAGTGTACTTAAATAGTTTTTTATTGTAATACTATTCTTAAAACAATTTTATATACATTTTCTAATCTAAGTGACACTAAATATCATAAATATTATCCAAGTATACGCTTTTGCAAAATCACGGTTCTGAACGTAGTCGGATACCTTAAGCAAATAATCTACGAATCACTCTCGACTAACTTTAGATTTTACTTATGCTTTATGTTACTTAACGTTTATACTTAACTTCTATCATCTAGCTCCTGACCTCTCTCTCTCTCTCGAACCTGAAAGTGGTGAGCGACTTCCCCCTGAAGTCGCTCCCTCACCGTCCTGCCTACCTAAGAGTGTGGGAGGAAACAAAGTAGGATCAGAAACTTCCATAATAGTTATTATTTATTATTATTCAAGCACACTAATCGACCACAAGTGAATGCCCTAGGAGTAATATAAAGAAAGCAATAAGCCCTAAGTGAACAAGCGCAAGTAATGAAATTAATTTAACCTAATCTATATCTGACTATAAATTCCCAATCCACTAATTTAGTACAGTGGCAAACTCCATTCTTAACTTAAGCTGTGAAAATCAATTATATCGTAACGCCCGTAACAGTTTCTCTCAGCTCCTTCTCTTACAATTACGAAACTATGACTTTATATAGTTGAACTAATCTACAAATCAGGGTTTCTTCTTGAGAGGGATGGCTGTGAATTAAACGCAAATGCTAGCCCAAAGATTCCCCAAGATGATTAGTAGGAGGTTCGCGAATAAACCCGTTACAAAGTTAACCACTTTTATTTAACCTTTATCACTTATGAGAATTAAAGAGAATGCACAATGATAACTAAATTGTGTGGAGGAGCAATAAAACTTATTAATCTTATTATATAACTATAAACACTTATCTTATCGATTCCCGTGAACGCTATTGCTGGCCGTAAGGTGTACGGCTTCCCTTTCCCTCTTCTGGAAATAATATCAAGAAATGCGAACATCGGTCGTTCATAATATGCTATCCGCTTAGGATCAATTTTTAACCATCACCTCCCCTACTTCAAAACTAGCACTTAAATAGAATTTTTCACTTATATAAAATCAAGTTCTCTTTACGGAAAGCGGTTTTCAACTAAAATCCCAGTTAAAACAGTATTTTTCTAAGAAGATTAGTAGAAGCCCAAATAGGGCCCCTTACAGGGTGGATTAATTTTGAAGAAATTTATCCCCAAAATGGCGAATACGGTTTGCAATAGGTTACATTTCAAGTATAAATTAGTATGAATATTGTCTGTATTTTACTTAGTTTAATATATACAGGTTGTCCCAGAAATAGAGCTCAATCTCTGCGCAGTTAAATTCTTCGTTGAGAGTATGTAAAAAATGCTCCAAGAACTGTCTGTATTGTTCATAAATTACAAGAAAATTATAGAAAACAAAGTGTGGCTGTGGAGGAAAAAATACGGTGTCGGACACATCAAGAACAGTATTTGCAAATATTTAAGAAGACCGATGTTCAAAGTTTCGTCCGTGCATATTGAGGCAGGCTTGAACGTGACGTGGAATGAATGAGTACACACGTCGCAGCAGCACGGTGCCTCCAAAACAAGGAGCATGCACACGAACAACTAAGTCCGTTTGTGTAGTCACTACGTCTCGATGCACCATGAGATTGCATCACAGGGAAAACATCCAATGTGTGAGATCTGGCGATCGGGTGACCATAGAACCAAACCTACATGTCTTATCCAACCAATCACGTACAGAAGCGTAGAAATAGGCCTGAACCTCATCATGCAACACCATTCATTCGTAATTCATTCATCCTCATTTACCGTATTTTTCTCGTAAGATATGGATCGTATAGGGGTCATTTTTTATGTACCCCTAACGAGGAATCTGGATGTGCAGAATTTGGCGCTACTTTGTGGACACCCTGTATATATGAGAAAAAAGTGACTCACTCATCACGTGATTAGACCTACTGGCTTGAATTTATAGGCAAGTTACTCCTGTAGAGTAGAGATTCGCTAAGAACGAATTTTGAGGAAATCAACTCCCAAGGAGGACTCCGAGGGCTTTATAGACAAAAATTCCTTCCTTAGAACCAGTAGACCTGCATACTTGAAATTTGGCAAACATGTTTCTTTTACTGAGTAGAAATTTGCAAAAGAATGAGATTAGCGGAAATAGACATCCAAAGGAAACCATAGCGTTGTGTTACAGACTTTAAAAACTTCCATTTTTGAACTATTAGACTTACAAACTTTAAATTTGGCATACATATTCTTCTGTTGAGTAAAGATTCACTAAGAATGGGCTTTATGGAAATTGACTTCCAAGGGAGAAGGGAGTTACACAAAGCGTTATAGATTTTAAAGAATAACCATTTTTGAAATATTTAACTTACAAAATTGGAGTTTGGCAAACATGCTTCTTCTTATGAGTAGAGATCCAGTAAGAACGGGATTCAGTGGAAATCTACTCCCATTGAAGATTGCGGAGGCGTTATAGATAAAAAAAATTCCGGTTTTTGTACAATCAGACCTACAAAAAGGAATATAGAATTTGGCAAGCATGTCTCTTTTGTTGAATAGAGCTTTATTAAAAATAGGCTTTTCGGATATCGACTCGGGAGGGTGCCAGAGGATTATAAATCAGTGGTTTTCAAATTGCATTTCACTGAGCTCTAGGGTTCCACGAAACATGCCAAAGGGTTCCACAAGTCAAAATAAAATGTGAAATTACAAATATCTATGTATGGGCCACATGGGAAGAAACTTCAAAAATAAATTCGGTGTCGGACAGTCTCACTTTTTAGTAATTTCTTTAACTTTTATATTAAAAAACAAACTTTTATATTAAAAAATATTAAAATGTGTTTTTCATTCTATGTACTATCTTGAGTGTAAATATCCTGTTCATGCCCCTGGTTTCTGCCAAATTATTTTATACTCTTTCTTGCAATGTTTTGCAAAACTAAGTGGAATGGAATGGAGATTAGATTTGTGTTAAGAGTTATGCAATAAAGCACCATTTCCATTTGTAATTAGAAAAACGGTCAAAAAGAGAACAATTAAAAACATGTAATATCTGTAAAATAATATTGCCTCTCAGGAGAAAACCAAGCAAGAATGGATAAATTGAAAGGCCAGTGAAGGAAAAGGATCAACTGATCGACGAATCAACAGATTCGACGTTAAAATCTAAATTTAAATGAGAATTACCCTAAATTCTTAGCTACAAATTTGCAGAATACACACAGAGAAGTTTCTCACACAATTATAAACATTTTAATTCCATTCGCGGAACAACGTATGTGAGTTAAAATTATTTACCAACGTATGTGACAACAAAATCAAAATGTAGAAACAAATTAACGCATAATATGAAATGCGACTGCAGATAGCTTTAAAATACCTAGTAAAATATGAACATATAACCCAGTTACTAAAAATAATACAAGGGTAGAGGGCAGGTGGAATACGATTTAATGCTATTAATTAACAAATTACATTAATATAATGTTAAAAATTTAATTAAAAAATGCAGTATTTTTCTTAAATTATTAACTTAAAGTAGCTGTAACATTTTGATCCAATTTAAATATTATTTTAAGATACATTTTTCCAAGGATTTTTTTTTTGGCGGGATGGGGTTTCCTGTAAACACCCCTTACAGTTCTAAGGGTACCTTGAGTCTACAACGTTTGAAGACTATGGGTGTAAATCAAAACGTCTTCAAACTTGTCAAACTCAAGTCTTCAAACTTGTTCAACTCACAGAACCCTTAAAACTTGAAGGTGCTTTCATGGAACCCCTAGAATTAGAGAGTGTTTTCATGGAACCTCATTCCATACACATACTTCAAAGAATATATCTCAAAATAATATTTAAAGTAGATCAACATGTTACAGGCGCTTTATGTTAAGGCAATTAAAAAAAAGTATTGCACTTATTACTAAACAAGTAATATAAAAAAAATAGTTTTTAAGTCAATTCCTACTTAGATCAACAACGAAAACTTTTGTTTTGGCTACTTTTTATTAAATAGTTACAATTAATATAAATATGTATATACATAGGACAGAATCAAAACCCTTTAATGGTAATTAGTTTTTAATTACTTAAAGTATCGTATTGTCCTTTTCATTTCAGTCCAACTGAATTTTTTTAACAGGGAAAAAAAAAAACCTTTTCAAATTTTGACACGTCACCAAAAGGGTCGCTAAGTCAAACGTGGCTGTATATTTGTAATTCTTTAAATCATTAGTTTTAAAAAATTAATTATAATTAAATTATTTTATTTGTATTGTTTTGACACAAGTCGCCCAAAATGACGTCAACGTGATTGTGTATTTGTAATTCTTTAAATAATTAGTTTTAATCAATTAATTTTTATTAATTATTATTATACTATTGTATTGTCATCCGAAATAATCCTGTATATAAAATTTCAGCTCAATTAAAACGTATTTTATGAAAGATTGAAAATTCCACCAAGATAAATAAATAAATATACTAATATATAAATAAATAAATATATAGACAGTGCGAACTAATAGTAGGAATTGAAAAATTCTAATCTAATTTTTAATACAATTTACTCATTAATAATATTAATTTGTGATCCAAGTGTCACTTATCCATGCCTCATATTTAGTAACTGGGATACTTGCTTGCTTTCTTTTCTCTAGGTCAATTGAGATTAAATGCAATCGGATTACATATTCTGAGTTTAATTTTTTTTTATACTTTGCTTTTGTTGCCACTTACGTTGAGTAATATATTCCACTTAAAAAAGGGTGCCCCCAGGGTTTAAAGGTATCGGACCGGCAGGCATGTTATGAGTTCGAGCCCCGTACCACTAAAGACCCGCCGTAGGGCAGCGATGCACGTTAAATCTTCGGATGAAACGTCCTCCCGTTGGTGTGGTGTGGTAGTTAGGGGGAGGGGGGGGCCAGCTCGGTGTCGTCCACGTACTGACCATGGTTCAAAAATTTCGTGGTCCGTCGCCAAAAGCCCCCCGGGAGCTGAACAGTGCGAGTTTTATTTACTACCACCAAAATTTTTTAAACACAGTGATCTGAATGGTATTAAAATGTTAACAGTTGTGCGAGAAATCGCGTGTATTTTGCATGAATTTCCAACCCAAAATTTAGAAGCTGTTCTTGCTTAAATTTAGATTTTAATATTGAACCTATTGATATGTTGATAAATTGTTTCCCAAACCTTTGTTATAAGTGTCTTTTCCACGAATGTAAAAGGGTGCATTTTCCATTAAAAACTATTTAGTTTTGCAAGACATCGTGTTAACTAACGAGTATAAAACTATCTCGTGGAATCCGAGATAGTTAACAATAGAGTATTCATAATCAAGAAGGAAATATATACATACATAGATAAAATGTGTTTTAATATTCTTTTTTTACATTATAACAAAAGTTTGAAAATTGTTGCAAAATAAAGTTATTGTATATAAATAAAATTTTCAGTTTTAATGAATAGTGTGAGATGAGCTTGAGATCCTTGTAACTGTACAAACTTCCCTGAGAACATGAATCCATTTTGCATATATATTTATTTCTTCTGAATTTTTTTATATTGTGACTAGTGGAACCCATGGGTGTGCTTTGTGGAACCCCAGGGTTCCGTGGAACACAATTTGAAGACCACTGGTGTAAATGATAAATATATTTTGGTTTTAAAGATTCAAGTCCTGGTCTTTTAAAACTGTTTGTGACTCGAGAAAATTATTCTTCTTCGGTTTCAATATTCCATTCATTTTTAATTCGACACGCAGGATAAATAAAGCTATTTACAATAAAGAATTAACGAAGCTACGTACATGAAAGAACATGAGCACACTCTCCGTACACAGATACAAAATCATACATTTCTTTTCTTAACGTAAAACGCAACTACATTTAGAATATTCCAAAAGCTAAGTTAACTAAAATTTTGTTGCCAGATTTAAAGTGAATAAGCAAACGCAAAGCAAAATATTAAATAATATCAAACAGGAATGTTGCATTTATTATGAGTGGCAACAAAACTAAGAGGCGAGATTTATAAGAATAATTTTCGCTGCAATCGAAGTTTTAATTTTCGGATTTAAATAACTTAAAAAGATTGTTTAGTCTTACAATGTCATAAAATGCACAGCGAAGAGGGCGTGTAATGGCTAATATTTAAAATAATAAAACTGAAAGTAACAACAATATAGTAAACAAAAACGATACATTATTCCTTTGGCTAATAATCATTTTAAAGGATAGTCATGTATTTTAAACAAAACCTTTTAACGAAGTAACTTATGAGTAAAAATTTCAAATACAAGTATTTGCGCGAATAGAAACTAATTGGTTCTTACTATTTATAACATTCTATGGTGATATATTAATTCATTCCATTATAAAATGAGTAAGATTTGTTAATGTGGAACATGTAGGCAAAAATAAATCCTTTTAACTTAACTTTAATGTAGAATTACGTAAGATGCCCATTAACCAATACATAAAATCAAACATTTAGTATGATACTCCTCCAGGACACCAACATACAGCCCAAGTAAACATAATAATAAGTTAATCTCTATATATTGATGGTATTATGCTTTTAAATCAAAGCGGAAAATGCATTCGCGTTCAGAGGTTATATATTTCAAGTTCTCTCTCTCTCTCTTCTCTCAGTAAAATCTTCCACCCTTAATTTTGTTTCAATTAGTAATTAAAGCACATTAAAATACAATTTTAGAAGTGGACTTGTTTTGACAGTGTTTCGAAACGATTGCTTTCTATCACAACTTTCATGTACTTAATTAAGTAAGGTTACCACACACACAGAATATGTGCTCGAAACATAAAATTTCAAAACTAATACCACTTAATTTTGTAACACATATACCTTTTACAATGTTCAAAGAGCTTAGGTTCCTTTGAGGATTTAATAACAGCGTTTCTCAAACTGTGGGATGCTCCACCCTAGGGGTGATAACTCTACCCCTTGTAGAGTTATCAAGCCCCACGAGCATATTGAAAAATCGAAAACAAAAGAATATTTTTAAAAAGTATTAATTTACTGAAAGTAAACAAACAAAATGCCTTCTGACATAATAAAACATACATTTGCACTGAATATCAACGTCGCACTGTGCAGCTACACGAGGGCTTTTGACGACGGATAACGCAATTTTGAACCATTGGCAAGTGACATAGACGACACCCGAGCTGGCAGACGACACCCGAGCTGGCACCCCTTCTCCTAACTACCACACCAACAGGAGGACATTTCAGCTCTCTACAGATGTAACGTGCATCTCTTCCCTACACGGTGGGTCGTTAGTGGTACTGGGCTCGAACTCGGACAAGGACAGCCACAATCCGATACCTTGACCACTCGACTACCAGCCACCACATTTACATTGATATAATACACTTATAAATGTATCAGTATAGCACAATGTATTTGATAATAAATTTAACAATAGTATGTTGAAAACAAGTTTAATAATTACCAGTGACCCCATGAGCTTGTCATATATAAAATTAATACTCATCTTGATCATTTTTTGTACGGTTTATAATTAATCCCTTAACTGACGATTAAAAGTTACGCGATTCGCTCCCTAATGCCATCGTTTTCCACGTAAGTGCTCTTATGTGATGTATTGGGAAAGGGATGGAAGGTATACGAACGAGCAAATAAGGTTTTCGCTGAGCGAAACGTTTATATACGCTGGTGGCACTTAAGAGGTTAACGTAGTATTGTAGCCTTAATGTAAAAGTATAGTTTTATTGAATTTAATATATTGTTATTGTATGGAAGGGGGGGGAGTGATGAAAATTATGATTGAATATTGGGTCGCAAAAATTGAAAGTTTGAGAAGTACTTGTTTAACAGTGTTATTTTAATCTTTCTATAGAGCTACAAAAGTAAATTTTTAGTTCTAAATTTTTCTTTTCTCTTTAATTTAATATGAACTTAATTTCTGAGATCTCATAATGCATACGTGTGCTTAGGTAACATTTTTTTAAAGTATTACTTAAATCTGCAAAATATTTTGTACACGTACATAAAATATTTCACAAAAGTATAGTTAACCTATTTTTTAATAAAATTTTAGTATGATCTCTTTTTAAAAATTAGGGACCTTTGTGTGTCATTTTGTGTAAATTTATATTTTTCTGCCTTTTTCATACATAAAAGTGTTTTTAAAAATTTAGTTATTAATTAGAGGGGAAATTAGGTTCACTGTATGCACAGGTATCCTGATAAGAAGTATAAAAAAATTTAGAACCACAAAGTTAATTTTTTTTAATGTACTTAATGCAAAAAATTATACTTTTGAGAACAGTAAAAAATAAAAAGGAATGTTTTCACAAATTATACACTTGTTCTATACTTTATTTTCCAGCCTATGTTTTGAATGCCTAATAAGGATGCTTCAATCATTCTCCAAAGTTACAAAAAGAAATTTTAAATTAAAAAGAAGGGTTTCCCCGTTTGTCTTTATGAACATGAACATAGTTTTGTGGTACAAACTTTCGCTTAGGTACCATATTCTTTTAAAAATATTTCTTGGATGTACAAAATATTTCACACATATATAAAATAATGTACAAAACATAGTCAGCAAGTTATTTAATAAAATAATTGCTTAGTTTTTTTTTTTTTTTTTTTTTTGAAAAACCATACATTTACATAAATATACTTTTTCAGAAAAATTAAGGATTATATAGAGAAAATATTTTTATTTTTTTCAAATGAAAAATAATTTGTGATTTACATACTATATCAAACAAAGAGATGAACTATATCTTTTAAAATGTTCTTAAAAAGGAACTTAATTATTTAATATCATTTGTATATCCATTTTATTTTTCATACAGGGTTATTTTATCAATGTTACGCCTCTTTAGATTCAGAAAAATCTGCATTTATTTTTTAAAACTCAAATTGAAAAATCGTTTTTTGAAAGTCCAGGTAACCTTAACGACATTGATTAATTAACAAAGAATACACTCAATTTAGTTTAATTTAATTGAATTGAAAGATTTTTAGCTATAAATTTTGAAAATTCTGAAATAATTTAAGGAAAAATTTGTGTAAAAAAAAAGTTAAAGGTGTAAATTATTTGATTTTGTTGCAATTTTAAAATTTTTATTTTTACCATTTTCTCATATTTTAAAAAAAATTATTTTAGTTTTATATATGGTTTTCATATTTTATCCGTATAAGCATATTAAAAACTAATTTTGCAATAAATTTTTTCGATATATGCAGTGCTATGTTTTCTTATGTTAGTTCTACTAAGTGGAAAGGGAAAAAAAATTTTTTTATACTAAAAGAATATGATGATCAAGGTAACGTAAGTTCGAAGAAACTTTTTTACGTAATTAGATTTTTGAATAACTTTTTATGGTTTTTAAGTTTAAGGTCAATTCTGAACACAAAAAGTCTGTTGGTCTAATGCAGTGATCCCCAAAGTGATCTATATAGACCCCAGGGGTCAATGAAGACCTGTAAGGGGTCACATCAACAAAAAAATAATTTGGGGGTCCATGAGGTGTAAGTGGGGTCTATGATAGTGGTTCTCATGAAATTAGATCGTGACCTTAATTTTAAATGTAATCAATTGGAAACCAAATTTTACTTATTTAATAGATTTATTTACTGAATTTAATGTGGATTAAGAGTTGCACTTACAAGATGACAGCATACATTTTTAAAACAAAAACCATTTCAGAGCGTTTCTTTCCAGAGATAAGCTGAAAGAAGTATAATACTGGAGGTCTCGAATTTGCTCAATTTGTCTCAGACAATCTGTCAGGATGTTTTCACCTATGTTCCGCATTTGAATGCTCTTTATTCAGATTTTGAAACCAGGTTTGAGATTGCTTTGACTATGGTAATACTACAGTAAGCAATGAATTGATATGGTCACTTTGAAAAAGAGTGTCACATGACAATAGAAACTGATCGTAATATGCACTAATGAAGTTCTTTGGCTTTAAAAAGGCAAACCTGTTATTCGTTCCGAATTATAGAATATCATGAGGATGTGTGTTTTTAATTGCTTTTCCTAGTGAGAAGGAGTTTCAGCGTGGTTTCTAATCTCCAAAACAACAAAAAAAGAAAGAACTGGACACTAGTAACACAGGAGACATATTTAAGGTTAAACCTGACCCCCCAGATCAGGTTGTTATTGTAGCACCAGATTCATCCCTCCCAATAAAATCCTTTGTTTGTTTATTTTATTTAACTGTTATTTAATATATTAATTAACTTTTAATTTAATCAATTAACATGTGCTTTTTAAATTTTAAACACTATACTTCATTAGTTAGAAATTTAATTGTGTTAAAGTAGCAGTACTAGCTTTCAAAAAGACATTTAAGTTGATAAATTTGCAAAAAATTCAATATTAATTAAGCAGGGGTCTACCCCAAACCAAAAACATGGCGAAGGGTCTATGAGACAAAAAAGTTTGGAAACCTCTGGTCTAATGTTTCAAAAGGGGAATATTTATATATATAACGCCCTTTTTAACCTCTGGTTTCACCCTTTAGGAGTCCATTTTTGGATAGCCTTTTTTGTAGCGGACCTCTACTCTACGAAAGGAACATGCCTACCAGGTTTCAAGTCTGCAGGTTTGATAGTTCAAAAACGAAAATATTTGCCCTTTAACCTTACAACCTTTTTTTGGGGCGGGGGCGATTTTCGCAAAACCCCTTTTAAGCGGATTTCTATTTCATGAAAGGAGCATGCCTGTCCAATTTCAAGTCTGTAGTTCTAATAATTCCTTAGATATCGGGATGAGATAGTCGCCTTTTTCTCCTTAACGAATACTGTAAAATACACCCTGTAACGAGCACCGGTGTAAACGCGCACCTATACTTTTAAGCTGATTTTTTTTTTTAATTTTTAAGTATATTTGCAGTATAACGCGCATCCCTTTTTGTACGAAGAAATCTGAAATATTAGAATACTTTGCTCTTATGTTCTGAAATCCTTTATTCGAGGTATTATCCCAGACTTTAAGAAAAATAGTTTACTTCTAGTTATTAATAGTTTACTTCAACTCTTTTAAGTTCACAAGACAAATCATTTCTTTTAAATAAATAGTATTTCAATCATATAGAAGTAAGATTTTTTTTTATACTCATCTCTTTTGTTATTTTTCAAGCTATCGTTTTTATACCCGGCGTATAACGCGCATTCTCAAGTTTCGATCTTATTTTTGGTGTTAAAAGGGCGCGTTATACGCCGGGTTTTAAGGAATGTAGATTTTAAATTAGATACTTATCGTTAAATTAATATATTACCATTAACAATTAAATATTTGTTAACGAGCATTGTAAAACATTATTTTAAATTTTATTATTACATAAAACATTATTTAAAACATAACACATTTGAAATAAATTCGTATTTTGTGCAAATGTTTTATTTAACGTGTGGGCTCACTCTGCCTTCAATTCCGAAAAAAAAAATGACTATCTCTAGTGGCGCACACAAGGGGGTCTGCCCCAAAGCCCTTGATTTTTTTTGATTGATTATAATTCTAAGTGTATAGTACGTAAAATTTCATTAAGTATTTGTTATTAATGATTAATTTTATTAATTAATGCTAATTATTTATTTAATAATTAGTTTTTCACTGTGTTTTGTTCCCGAAAATCGACAAAATCTAAAGAATCATGATACAAGATTGGTGAACTTTCGATCCCGGTCCCCCTTGAAAAATTCCTGTGTACGCTACTGAATATCTCGCTATAATTATCTTACATTCAGAAATAATTTACCAAAAAAAATACTGCTGACATTTTCATTGATAAAATAATGCGAAATTTCTAGCAAAAAAAAAATAAATAAATAAAAGTAATCTATATTTGTGCAAACTCATTTCCACTCAACCCCACTCACCGCTCGATCTCGTTTATATATCGGTGAATCACCCCTTAAACACGACAGGCATGAATTCCACAGGTGACGAAAATAAGAAAAGAAACATTCGAAAATGACGCAATATACCGGCACAAGTGATTAGAGGCAGGATTCCCCCTCTCCTGCAAGCATACACGACCGTTGCACCAGATAAAGAAAACATCAACGTGTTCGTTCTCGTGTTTACATACGAAGAAAGAATCGAGTCACGTGACCGGCGTCCAGCGGAGCACAGAAGTCCTGACGTCACTTGGGATATCCCCTCCCTTCCCACTATCTTTTTGCGACACCAAACGATTTTGTTCCATTCCTGAATGGGTTATCTTCCTTGTTATCGGCCTTGATAGAAGTGAAACGGATTGGAACAGTAAACACTGGACTACTACGCGTGCGTGGAGGAACGAACTACCTATTCGTGTTTTAGAAACTTTGTCTTACTATTTTTCTTCAATTTGTAGTTATAAATTGTTAAAAAACTGAGCTGCAATGCGTCTAATGTTATTTGTGATTGAATTTCTGATAAATTATACATTTTTTTAAGATTGTAAGAGCAAATTTATTGAATTGTAAGTATTGTTTATATAATTGTAAAAATAAATGTATTTTCTAAAACGAAGAAGTTGTATTTTCTTATATTCTTATAAATCCTTTTCTAATAGGTTTGTTAGAAAGAGACTTTAACTTTATGCAACACAGAATAAACGGTTTTGTAACATTGCTGAATAATTCTTATAACAAATTATATTTCCCCTTCTTTTTATAAAGACTCTCGTTTTTAATATGCTAGATTCACGACGGTCACGTGATAAATGAAGTCACGTGTTTTCCGTTGAATTCAAAACTGACAGACATGCACTTGTTGTTCTACTTTTAAAATTTAGATATAACCTCAATTTTTTTTAGCTGAATAAAAATGTTCAAATATGAAGATTTTTCAAAAAAATTTTCTCTCTTTATATAAAAAAAAGTTTTTCGGGATGCTGTAATAGATTATTACGTACTATCGCAACGAGGCTAACGTTCGAGATAACTAACCAAGTTGGCAGCCCCGATTTCGCATGTGTCGTACGCGCTGAATTGGCAACCATGTGATTCGTTTCATATAATTTTGCCAATAAGGTTGCGATAGTACATTATTCAAAGCTCTCGAAGCAAAAAATATCGCAACGATTGCCTTGTCTGGAATAGTTGTGTGCGAAGAAAGGCATTTCATACGGAGACTTATTAACTCTCAACCGAACTCATCTTTCAAGAAGCTGCAGGTTTACCAGAATCTGAGGAGTTCATCAATGAAGTATAGGACAATGCACAGCGTCAATGTTGAATTTAACTGAAGAGAAGCGCCAAGAATGAATTCTGCGAGAAAAAGAATAAATAAATAGAATTAGATAATTCATGTAAATTAAATTTTTACAATTTGAGCAATGAATATGAACAACAGTATAATGGGGGTTAGTCCACCATTAAGTGGGCAGGGATTAGCCATAACCCTTAAACAAAATTTTTAAAATTATATTTTATATGTGAACTTTTAAATCGAGGGCGTTTTGTTTTTATTTTTGTGTGCTTTTATTGTTGACAAACATATTTTTTTTACAGAAATTTTCCGTAAAAAGCAAAAGTTGACAATAGCGAAGCGCATGAACTAATTGGCTCAAAACATGTAATGAGTTTAATTCATGTGACGTCATAGTAACACTATAAAAGCAATCATATGTTTCCATCTAGTCAATTCATGCACTTCTTTTGTTGCCAACTTTTTCTCTTTGCAGAAACTCTCTTTTAAATTGTCAGCAATAATTACACAAATAATATACAAAATGCATCTTATTTATAAGTGGATGCCTAAAATAAAACTTTTTTTTAATAATTCTAAAACGCTTTTAAGGAATTATTTTTTCATAACATTTATATAAACATCTTTACTCAATTATATAATTTGAATAAGGCAACTTGTAGAATTAGTTTAATTTCTATTTTGACTTCAATGGAGAACATGTGCTTGTCTTTATCATGTGACCGTCAGGAATTGTGAGTTCATTGAATTTATCATGTGGCTATGACGTCACAGGAATTTAGCCCCTTACATGTTTCATGTGTAGAAATTTTTACTTGTAGATATCAAGTTTATTGTTTTTAAATCTGATTTTTTTTTTTTATTTCTATATGTTGCATATCTCATTTTCAAAAAATTTATCTATTTATTCAAATATCCTGTCACAAATAGCTCAATGTGCATTTTTATATTAATACATCCATTAACTGAAACTAGATTACATATTTTTTTAGAATTATTTATAAAAATTTGATTAGAAAATTTTGCTTTCAAAATTTGGCAAATTGTAACTATTTTCAATGTATTTTTAAATCCAGTTTTATACATTTGCCGCTATTTTTTAATAAAAAGTTGCTATTTGTAAAAATATCCAAGGGCCAACACATTTCTAAGACATTTTCTTCTGGTTTGGAAAATGATATGAAAAAGAGAAGTTCGTATATAAGATATTCTGGTTTACATAAGGCAACTATCTACCATAAAGAGGTACTATACGCCATCAAAATTACAGGCAATCGTGTTTACTAAAAATTGCAATCACAATGTGGCTGTTCAAGAATAGATGAAACAAGTAATATATAAAAAAATTTTAAAAAGTTTAGTCAATTCCTACTTAGATCAACAAAGAAAAATTTTAGTTTAGCTACTTTTGATTAAATAGTTACAATTAATATAAATACGTACATACATAGGACAGAATCACAACATTAAGTGGCAACGGAATTTTATTCATTATCATTGAATTATCGTATTGTTATCCTAAACAATGGTGTATATAAAATTTCAGTTCAACTGAATGCTTTAAGACTTGAGAAAAATCCTTTTCAAGTTTTGACACAAGTCGCCAAAAGAGTCACTAAGTCGCCAAAAAGGATGCCAACGTGGCTGTATTTGTAATTCTTTAAATAATTAGTTTTAGTCAATTAATTTTTATTAATTACAATTAAATTACTGTATTGTCATCTAAAATAATCATGTGTGTAAAATTTTAGCTCAATGGAGCGCTTTAAAATGTATTTTATTAACAATTGAAAATTCCACGAAAATAAATAAATAAGTAAATATAGAGAGAGTGTGAGCTAAAAGTATGAATTGAAAAACATTTTGAATTAGGGAAGATGCCAAAATCCCGAAAAATCAGCACATGGTCTTCCATCTATGTTTCAGGTCTTGAAGAAAAGCTCGACGTATGATCACATGGATTTCGGCATTCCAATGATTGGATATTTTCATCAAAAGGACTAAATTTGGCAGCCAAGCCTTTGCAGACGCTGGCAAATCCCCAAGCATCAGAGTCATTTCATCAATGGCACCATCTAGTGGCGGCTCCCGTTACCAAATTTTTGACGCTTGAATTTATTCAAGCTCTCGTCGGATGCTAAGAATTGCCGTGATTTAATATTTCCGAGAGTTCCAGACCAAATTGATACTCAAGGGGTCTTTTACTTACCACATAATTATATGACATGAGTGCCTATGATTTCGTCTATCTTATGGCGAGGGGAGGATGAACCCTAGAAAACACAAGTAGATGTTGGTGCCGAGGGATAATTTCTATGATAAAAAAAAAACATTTCTTGATCTATGGGAGAGAGGGTATAAGCCTTCAATCACTACCCGTGCGTACACTACAGAGACGACCACCTTACTTTAAGGTATCCGACTACGTTCGGAACCGTGATTTTGCAAAAGCGCGTAAATGGATAATTTTCATGATATTTAGTGTCACTTATTATAGAATATATGTATATAATTGTTTTAAGGGCATTTTGACAAAAAAAATTATTTAAATACAATATTTTGGTAAAAAATTAACTTAGAAGAATTTTTTTCCAAAATGTTCTCCTTTTGCGATAAATGCTTCTATTATAAAAATATTTAGCCTGTATATAGCTCAGACCTCTCTACAGAGGCTCAACTAGAGAATTTTTGAAATATATAAATTAGAAGTGGGTTTATCCATATTTTATGACAACAGAGGGAGCAATTTTAAGAAAAAAACGCCGATAATTATATATATATATATATATATATATATATATATATATATATATATATATATATATATATTTCAATGGGTTGTAACTGAAAATAATGTGAATTTTTCAAAATTCATAGTTGAGCCTCTGTAAAGAGGTCTGAGCTTTGACAGACAAAATATTATTATAATAGAAGCATTTTCAACAAAAGGAGAACATTTTGAAAAAATATTATTCTAAGTTAATTTTTTGCTAAAATATTGTATTTAAATAATTTTTTTATCAAAATGTCCTTAAAACAATTTTATATATATAGTCTAATCTAAGTGACACTAAATATCATGAAAATTATCCATTTATGCGCCTTTTTAAAATCACGGTTCCGAACGTAGTCGAATACCTTAATTTTAAAAAAGTTTCCGCAAAAACTATTTAATTATACAAGTAAATATGCGGTAACTTTTAGCTGAGAGGAATCCATTAATAATTAGTATTTATTTGAGTGTAGTTTGTTTATTTTTTTTTGCATTTATTTACTGGTGTGTGTGTGTGTGTGTGTGTGTGTGTGTGTGTGTGTGTGTGTGTGTGTGTGTGTGTGTGTGTGTGTGTGTGTGTGTGTGTGTGTGTGTGTGTGTGTGTGTGTGTGTGTGTGTGTGTGTGTGTGTGTGTGTGTGTGTGTGTGTGTGTGTGTGTGTGTGTGTGTGTGTGTGTGTGTGTGTGTGTGTGTGTGTGTGTGGTGTGTGTGAATAACTCATTTTATTTGAATCCTTGAAATCTGGAATAATTTTACCGGTTTAAAGTTTGCGTGAATGTTTTATTTCTTTTTTAAGCCTAATTTTGTATTAATGTAATTGAAATTCTGAAAGGTATTTAACACTACAATTAATCAAATAAAAAATAAGTGACAGAAAATAAAATGTTATTATTGCACTAAATTATTACATATAAATATTTAGAAAACATGCATAATTAGTATGCGGAAAATCAATTAAATGCATTGAAAACTTATCATAATCAAATCGTTAGCAGGGATTTGGTTTACGGGAGCACCTAGCCCGCGTCAGGGCTTTTATCTCCTGTCCGATGAATTATGAGATGACATGACATGATAACTTGCCCATTTTAAGATAAATTTACTGAATAATTAAGAGAACTTAAAGATGAAATATTTAAATACTTTGAAATTTTGAATAAGTTACTTGAGAATAATAATTTCTAAAAGGAAATTATCTGATGGTTTATTTCTTTTTTAAGCCTAATTTTGTATTAATGTATTTGAAATTCTGAAATGTATTTAACACTGCAATTGATTCAATCAGTGTTTCTCAAAATGTAGGGTGCGCCCCCTAGGGTGCTTAATAACTCTACAAGGGGGCACGAGCTTATTAAAAAGTCGAAAATAAAAGATTATTATTTTAGAAAAAAATGTTAATTTACTGAAAGAAAGCAAGAAAAAAAAAAAAAGATAGAAAGAAAGAAATACATTCTGACATAATAAAAAAAAATAAAATAAACATTTATATTGATATAGTACACTTATACATGTATCAGTACTGCACAATGTGTTTATAATTAATTTAACAGTACTAAGTTAAGAACAAGCTTAATAATTACCAGTGATTTCTATGGACATGTCATAAAATTATATACAAAATTTAGCATTTATCTTGATAATTTGTATGGTTTATAATTAGAGTAACCTTGTACCTTTACATCAAAGTATATATATATATTAATTTTGAATTCAATACATTGATATTATATGGAGGAGGGCGCGAGGAAAATTATGATTGAACATTGGGTCGCAAGTATAGAAAGTTTGAGAAGCACTGGATTAAATAAATGAATAACAGAATAAAATGTTAATTATTGCTCTAAATTATTTACATACAGTGGGCCCCAAAAGTGTTCGTACACTAGCAATTTCTTATAAAATTTAATGTTTTCGACTACTAAAAATTAATATATTGTAATTCTAATTTTTTTATGATATCAGCAACATGTTTTTAATGAAATGACTTAATTCATTTAAAAAAAAAATAGTATAGCTATTTTTTTAAAAAATTAATAATCAAAAAGCTACTAAAAAATTACGCCACAAATGTCTTCGTACACTTAACAAAAATCTCAACTTAGCTTTAAATATATTGTATTTCTTTCTTAATTTAGTACTTAGAAGGATATCTTTTAGTGTCCACAACAGCTTTTAATCGTCTTGGTATAGATTTAATCATGTTTCTTTTGTAATTTCTGCATCAATTTTCCTCCATTCTTCTGTGATTATTGTTTTCACTTCACATTTTGTGTTTATTTCTCATGTTTTCTCTTTTTTTTTTTACGTCAAATTCTCACCACATATGTTCTACTGGGCTAAATAAAGTGATTGAGGTGGTATTTTCATAATTTGGGGACAGTTATAGAGACACCAGTGGCGTACATTGAGAGCAGTACGTTTGGCGTTATTACCCTGTTAAAAAATTAAGTCGTCTCCAATAGCCAAATTTTTGGTGGATAATTTAAAATTTCTTTTTAAAATATTTAAATATAGAGCTCATGATTCACAATACCATCAAAAAATACAAAATTACTTAATTCTGAGGGAAATTTACACATCTACGCCGGAACATCTTCACTTCAATGCTGAAGCATGGATGTGGAGGAGTTCTTGTTCCAAATAAATTCCTGGGAAACTCCTTATTTTTTTCATTTGCAAGCTATTATAGAAGCATCGGAACCAAAAGTGTTGAATTATCTGCCATACCAATCAATTTACTATCAATTTTGAATTTTCTGAAACTTAATCCCAAGAATCTAGTTGGATCAATAAAACATGGAGGTGGAATTTTTCTTGTGTGGGGGAGTAAATCGGCCACAGAATGAGGTAATTTGGTATTTTTTGATGGTATTGCGAATCATGAGCTCTATTTAAATATTTAAAAGAGAAATTTTAAGTTATCCACCCAAAATTTGGCTATTGGAGACGACTTAATTTTTTAACAGGGTAATAACGCCAAACGTATTGCTCTCAATGTACGCCACTGGTGTTTCTATAACTGTCCCCAAATTATGAAATACCTCCAATCACTTTATTTAGCCCAGTATGAACATATTTGTGAGAATTTGACGTAAAAAGGAAAACATGACAAATAAACACAAAATGTGAAGTAAAAACAATAATCACAGAAGAATGGAGGAAAATCGATGCAGAAATTACAAAAAACTGATTAAATCTATACCAAGATGCTTAAAAGTTGTTATGGACACTAAAAGATATCCTACTAAGTACTAAATTAAGAAAGAAATACAATATTTAAAGCTAAGTTGAGATTTTTGTTAAGTGTACGTAGACCAGCGTTTCTCAAACTGTGGGGCGCCCTTAGGGGGCGTGACAACTCTACAAGAGGGCGCGAGCATATTGAAATGTCGAGAACAAAAGATTATTTTTAAAAAAAATATTAATTTACTGAAAGTAAACAAACAAAATACATTCTGACATAATAAAAAAATAAAATACACATTTACACTTATAAATATATCAGTGCTATATACAATGTATTTTATAATTAATTTAACAATACTAAGTTAAAAATAAGTTTATTAATTACCATTGACCCATGGGCTTGCCATATATATAATTTAAAACAAAAATTAAAACTTATCTTAAAATGTTTTGTACGGTTTATAATTAAACCTTGACTGCCGATCAAAGTTTCGCGATTCGCTTCAAATGCCAACGTTCTCCACGTTGACACGCGTATATGATGTATTGGGGTGGGGGTGGGGAGAATAAAGAAGTAAAATAATCTGGAATAAGTAAATCCTTCGCAAACATAGTCAAGGTCATTTTATTGCATTCCAAAATCTTCGGAATAATTTTACGGATAGCAGTGCACATAAAAGATCGTACTTCGGAAAGACATATATATACGTCTGGAGAAATAAATGTTTTGGCTTTGCAAGACGTTTATATACACTGGGGGGTATCTAGTATCAAAGTATAGTATTATTGAATTCAGTACATTGTTATTGTATGGGGGTGCAATGAAAATTATGATTGAATATTGGGTCGCGAGTATTGCAACTTTGAGAAGCACTGACGTAGACTTTTGCGGCGTAATTTTTTAGTAGCTTTTTGATTATTAATTTTCTAAAAAAATAGTTATACTATTTTAAAAAAATTAATTATGTCATTCCATTAAGAACAAGTTGCAGATATCATAAAAAATTACAATTACAATATATTAATTTTTATTAGTCGAAAACATTAAATTTTATAAGAAATTGCAAGTGTACGAACACTTTTGTGGCCCACTGTATAAATATTTAGAAAATATGCATAATTAGTATGCGGAGAATCAACTAAATGCATTTAAAAAACTCATCATAATCAAATCCAAACGTATTCAAACCTACAACTGAGACTACGAGAAGTGACTACAAGCCCATTGCCAGTTGTAATATAATTCTCACGCAATCTTCAATTATCATTTTAAAAAATGAACACGAGCGAATTTGGATTATTTCCAAGAAATGCGTCAGTTCAACTTTTCTACCTCAAAGCCACTTCTGTACATTGTAATTAATATCTCTCGTGTCAAAATCGTTTGGCATATTGGAATTTGTTATTCTAATGTTTTAACTTTTCATTTTTTTTAGACTTGGATTTAGGTTTAAAGTCCAAGAATTTCATAATTGTTAAAAGCATGAATTTGCTTAGATAAACATAAGGTATAGAAATGCGTCTTTTATTTTCAAAAAGTTTTTTTATTTTATTTATTATTATTACTTTTAACTTTTCACTTTTTAATCTAAGTGTAACAAGGACAAGAATTATATAGAAAACAAGTTTTGGTACTTACGTATTATCCCAACCATATTGGCGGCATTATATGAAACGAAGCACATGGTTGCCAATTCAGCGCGTACGACACGTTCGAAATCGGGATTGCCAATTTGGCGAGTTATCTTGAAAGTTGGCATTGTTGCGACAGTACGTAAGTACCCAAGTTTTTAATGCATTACTTCACTCAAAAAATTTAAACGTGAATGCATTCTATACTTGAAGAAAGTAGATTCTCTTTCGAGATCCTCCGTAATTCAATACTTCTACTAGTCGATGTTGCTATAACAGTTTCATATCTTACAATTTGGGCATTATAAACAAATTTGACAATGGAAACACTCCAACTGCCTTAAAGAAATCTTAAGTACAAACAGTTCACACACAATAACCTATTATATAACCATGAAAAAAAATAAAAATTTCTTGAAATCTACTGCTAATGAACCACGTAACCGCAACACTTTGAGAAATGCCGACACAAAAATGGTAGAGGCACTTATAGAGCTTGGTTTCTACAACAGAGATCTAGATATGCTCCAATTTTCGGAGACATTCTAAAAGAAAAATTCAATAGTTTTCTCAGCTGATTGACATGAAATATATTTTTAAGGCCAAGGTAGGTTGGCTGGATAAATTTAAGAGATATTATAGTATTTTATTTATTCGAATGAATGGAAAAAGGTGATTTACATATAAGATCTCTTATTGTAACCTATTAGACCCAAGGTACGTATATTTATACTTGCGGTTTTATCTTCATATCTTTTAAGGAATGAAAGCAATCAATTGAGTTCGAAGGATCTTTCGTGCACGTTTCAGTTTTTTAGTTTTACCACCAAATAGTGATATCTGTATTTTTCTCCTGGAGATTTTTAACTCAGAAAATAGCAATGGCTGACTCGACAAGAAACCAAAAAAGTGAGCTATTTTTTTAATAAGCAGTTTAAACTTTTGAACTTTATATATATTTTTTATATGCTGTAGATGATTTCCAAGAGTTGATATATCATATAATTATCACACTTTTAACGGTAATAACATTCTGTTTGGAAGTAACTTTTGAAGAGCAATTTGTGTACCTCTGGTTTTTATTCGGCTCTAAATGCAAATGAGATTCAATTTGAAATTTTGTATGTTATTTTTTATAACGATGACGTGCTTAGTTTGTTGATTTATAGTTATGCACTTAATTCTTAAGTAAGAAAAAACATATCATGATGTTTATATTCTAATCATTAATTTAAGACAAATTTAGAAATACGTAAAATTTACATAGAAATTTATTTTTATCTCATTACATTTCATGTTAATTGGAGATTGATTTGATATTTGGTTTATTTATAACTGGGCATGAATTTTAAAATCTAAGTTTTAATTTATACACATGTATTTTAAGAAACTTATTTTGATTATTGTTATAGTTTCTGATTTAGAATATTTAATTCGTAAATAGAGAAAATTATGAATTAAAGGGATTATATTTCTGACGATTCAAGTTTAAGGAATTCTGAAGGCTGGACCCAATGTTTTTCCGATGTTCGATATGATACAATCAGACATTTTTCTCGATTTATAACAGACAAATTCGTATCAAAATGTAAATATGAAGGTTGCAAATCTATAACTCGTGTTTTATGTACTAAATGCACTTACTTTTTTGTACCTTTGCTTACAAAAAAGAATTGCTTTGAAAAATATCTTTCGTAAACTTTATTACTATGCATTCTTTCCATTTTTAAGGAAGATTTGTTAAAATAAATATAATTGTGGAAAAAATTTGATTTTTTTTTATTGCTACAGTTAGGACCTGAGGTACACATAAGTGCATCAACAAAACCACTTATAAAAATTTAGTTTTTTCCTTGCATTTGTACTTCTGACTGTACTAGTAGAAAAATCTAACCCCGAAATTTTCCCCCCTCATTTAAAATTTCGTACTACAACAACAATGCCAACGCTCAAGATAACTCGCCAAGAAGGCAATCTCGATTTCGCATGTGTCACACGCACTGAATTGACAACCATGTGCTTCGTTTCATACAATGTCGCCAATACGGTTACGATAATACGTAAATACCAAAATTTCATTGGATTAAAATTACATTTTAAGCAAAGGAGATATTTTTATGCTGGTTGTTGCTAAATTTGGTATTATAGACTTTGAACTAAATCCTATTATAATTCTTAATTCTTTCAATAGCACCACAGAAATAATTTCTTTTTATCTATTGAGGCATTGTGGAAAATGAATAAATAAATAAATAAAATGATTAATTTCGAATTGCGAGTAGATTATAATTGCATGTACTATATATACGTTACGCAAGTATATAGGACATATATTATGAAACTTACTACCTAAATAAAATTTCCAAGTTCTTTGCTAAGGGTTTCATCAATTATTAAAAAAATTAGTTGTCAGAAGGCCATAAAAGTAGTATTCAAATTTTTTATACTTAATTTACTTTTCTTTAATGAATTGCAATGTTCCATGAAATAATTCAATGCTCAGTTATTGCCATGCATTAATTGCATTCAAAATTCAATAAAAAATTATAATTAATTAAAAAGGAGTGTTTTAATTGCATTTTCAAGGACAAGCTATTTGATGCTCAGCCATTTGAATTATCTTGACTGTAATTGAAGGGAATATATTAAGTTCAAAATGTAATGGAATATTTCGCATTTTTTTTATAACAAGGCATGGTAGAAATGTAAATAGCATGGCTTAAAGTTCCGGGCATAACTTCAAAGGCAAGACAGAGAATATTTACCATGTGTTATTCAATTGATTGCAAATAGTCTAAATTGTTAAAACCACCTCTTTTTTTTTTTTTTTTTTTTTTTTTTTTTTTTTTCTTTTTTTTTTTTTGCAGTTTTTATTAATTGTTTGTCATAGAATTCTAGAATTTTTTTACAATCGTGTTCGAAATATGCACAAAACATATTTGTCTCAGATACATAGTAAACTTTTTCTTTTATGTTTATCCGTGAAACATTACTTAGTCAAAATAAAAATAAAAAAATTTCACATCAAAAAGTTTTAGTTAATTTTGCTTAACATTCCAATAATTCATACGCGCGCGCGCGTTTCGTAATGTAAATACTATTATATCCATAACGTATCGTTTGCGGATATGCTGTAAATTCTTTTTAAATATGGAAGTTTTTTCAGCTGTTGTTATTTTTTATTATTATTATTATTAGTGTTGTTAGTGTTATTATTATTAATGGTGTTGTTACTGTTCTTATTATTATTGGTATCATTTTCTTTTCCATCGATTTAACAGATATCATAAAATTTGTGTCAAGTCATAAATTCGTACAATTTTTTATCTTGAAATAGTTTGTTCCCACATTCATGTCTAAAATAAAACAAAAAAGTTTTTTTCTTTTATTTTATGCAGTTTAGAATGTTTCAGGTATTTTTCAAATGAACAATAACATTAGTTTTCTTTCATTGAAGTTTCTTTTACTGTTCCAATTACGTTAGGCTCTTTGGATGCGTGTTTAATTAATTGGTTAATGTTTGAAAGAAATTTCTGTTTCAAAAACTTTCAAAAGTGAGTTGTTGAAGTTAATTTCAACTGAAACTGTAATAAACTGCAACTTAAATAAAAGATTGTATTAAGTAAAAAAAATTTTAAACGTTTTAATAACATCACTGAGTTTAAATATTTTCAAGCTATTGTAATTATTTCTAAAGATGCATGATATATCGGAATTAAAAGTAAAAACGATACATTATTTTTAAATTATGGAATGTATTGCTTTTGAAACTGTATTGAATATTTTTCTAAATAATATAAAAAAAAATAAGTCAATTCCTACTTAGATCCACAAAGAAACATTTTATTTTAGCTACTTTTTATTAAATAGTTACAATTAATATAAATATGTATATACATAGGACAGAATCACAACATTAAGTGGTCATTAACTTTTATTAATTATCATTAAAGTATCGAATTGTCATCCTAAGCAATCGTGTATATAAATTTCAGTTCAACTGAACACTTTAACACGTGAGAAAAAAACCTTTTCAAGTTTTGACACAAGTCGCCAAAAGAGTCGCTAAGTCACCAAAAATGATTCCAACGTGGTTGAGTGTATTTGTAATTCTTTAAATAATTAGTTTTAATCAATTAATTTTTATTAATTATTTTTATATTATTGTATTGTCATTTAAAATAAACCTGTATATAAAATTTTAGCTCAATGGAGCGCTTTAAAATGTATTTTATTAACGATTGAATATTCCACCCAGATAAATAAATAAATATATAAATAAATATATAGAGATTGTGAGCTAATAGTAGGAATGGAATAATACATAAATATTATGTTAAAACTTTATTTTTGATTTAATAACCATGCATTAGAAATTAATACTGTTTCTTATTTTCATTATGTTACCTCAGTGGCTTAGATGTAGCGTGCCCGCCTCATAAGCCTAAGGTTGCAGGTTCGATACCGGCTGGAGTCGATAGATTTCCTGGATGCGAAAATCGTTGGTGAGTACCTCATATAATTATATGTAAAAGATCCCTTGTGTGTGTATCCATTTTTGGCTCTTGTACTCTCATCAAAATTGAATCACGGCATTGTTTAGCATCCGATGAAAGCCTGATTTTAATAAATTCAAGCATCAAAAGCTTGGTAGAGAGGAAATCGTCACTAGAGAGAGAGAGAGAGAGAGATGATGCCACCAATTGTATGGTTGTAATACTTGGAGACATGCCGTCTTTGCATAGGTTTAGCTACCCAAATTCAGCCCCATTTGAGGGGAAAAAAACAAAACATTATATAGAATTCAAGAAAACAAAAAAGGCAGTTTATTCTGTTTTCACAAATTGATAAAGGAACATTGTAAATTAATTTTGAGTGGAAAAATATTTTAAGTAAAATATTTTGGTAAAAAAAGTGTGTGATATATTTTAGATTTCCTCATGAGAAAAGTGCGATTGAGAATTCCGGTTCTGTCAAATTACAGAAACAGTTCTTATCGAGTTAATGTATATATATATATATACGATTTTGTTTGATTTTATGAATTTATTCGTGTATATACAGTGGGCCACAAAAGTGTTCGTACACTTGCAATTTCCAATAACATTTAATGTTTTCGACTAATAAAAAGTAATAATGCTGAAGTATGGAGGTGGAGGAGTTCTTGTTCCACATAAATTCATGGGGTTAAACTCCTTATTTTTTCATTTACAAGCTATTATAGGCCCATAGGAACCTAAAATGTTGGATTATCTGCCATCCCAACAAATTTGCTGTTAATTTTGAATTTTTCTGAAACTTAATCCCAAGAAAATCTAGTTGGATCAATAAAACATGGAGGTGGAAGTGTTCTTGCGTGGGGGTGTAAATTGTGGCCTCAGAATTAGGTAATTTGGTATTTTTTGTTGATATTGTGAATCATAAGCTCTATTTAAATATTTTAAAGAGAAATTTTAAATTATCCGCCCCAAATTTGTATATTGGAAACGACTTAATTTTTTAACAGGGTAATAACGTCAAGCGCACTGCTCTCAATATACGCCACTGGTGTCTCTATAAATGTTCCCAAATTATGAAAACACCTCCTCTATCCCTTTATTTAGCCCAGTAGAATATATTTGGTGAGGTTTTGATGTAAAAAAAAGAAAACATGACAAATTAAACACAAAATGTGAAGTAAAAACAATAATCGCGGAAGAATGGAGGAAAATCGATGCAGAAATGACAAAAAACTTATTAAATCTATACCAAGACGCTCCAAAGTGGCCGTGGATACTAAAAGATATACTACTTACTAAATTAAGATAGAAATACAATACTTAAAGCTAAATTGAGATTTTTATTAAGTGTACGAAGACTTTTGCGGCTTAATTTTTAATAGCTTTTTAATTATTAATTTTTTTAAGAAAATAGTTGTACTATTTTTAAAAAATTAATTATGGCATTTTTTTAAGAACAATTTGTAGATATCATAAAAAAATTACAATTACAATAAATTAATTTTTATTTGTCGAAGACATTAAATTTTATAAAAAAATTGCAAGTGTACGAACACTTTTGTGGTCTACTGTATTATATATATATTTTTTACCAAGATAAAAAAGTGAAATTTGTTCTCATTTTTCTTTAAATTCTTTTGACATATTATTTAAATGGCTTCTAAAATTTAGCGTTTTCATTTTTTTTTTTAAATTGTTTACAAAAATTCATGTTTTCTTTTCGCTTTTGTTCATAAAATACATTTTGCCATCTACTCTTAAGCTAACTTTACGTAAACTTGATGAAGTTTGAGTTTCATATAAGAAATAATTAGATGATAACAAAGGACTCAATTTATAAAGTGTAAAATGTTTTTACTCATTATACAAATAACATACAGAATAAAAATATAAATATGAAAAAAAATTAAACTTTTCTAAAAAAATTAATCTTTATTTTTAAAAAACACACCTTCTATACTATGTTATATGCATTTGTTAAAAAATAAAAAATGGGGAAATTGAGACCTACTTGTAATTCTACTCAGTATGAAACCTTTCATTTTTCCCATGCTTCAATGAACAATATTATTTTATTGATATTCAAAGTCTTGCTGTTTGTTAATGTAGTAATCAATTGCTTCTTTTTTTGCTGTATTGATGACTAAAACCAAGCTAAGAGTTGGAAATAAAGGAAATATAAGTATTACTTTAAATTGAATTGTGTATTGGTCGAGTTTAAACAATATTTTAAAATTCTGTTGGAGGAAACTTGATTATCGTGAATTGCAAAATGTCAATACAAGGAGAACCTTTGTAGTATAACGGGGGGAAAATTCTTTAAATATATTTTTAAACACTGTGCTAGAAAAAAAAATAGGAAGAATAAGGAAATTTTTTTTATCGTTTAATCTTAACTCTTGACTTAAAAAATTTCTGTGAATAAATTCATGAGAATTAATAACATCACCTTTTTCTAAATTTAGTAAATAGTTAATAATTGCTAACTCTTAATATTTTATTACTGACTTTTTCAAAAATTTGACAGGGTTAGGAGTTATGGACTTTTGTTTTATAAGATATTCTTTAATCTATTGTTCAATTTTTAATTGAAATAATTTTTCTGTAAAATTATCCCGTGTTGAGAAACTATTCACAGGGGGTTCCTTCATCAGCTTGAAAAATTATTTATGAAGTATTTAAACTCAAATTGAAACGTAAACGAACTAAAATAAAGATTTGAATTAAGTATTTAAATCTGAACGGTGGAAAAAGAAATCTGATATCGCGTAACTTAATATCATGAAAAATTAAAATGCATCTTCTATTTATTTTTGAAATAAAGTGCTACCAAATAAAAGGGGAATACTTATTCCTACTTATTTGCATAAGTTTTAAAAAAAGAACGAAAAAAATGTGTATGAAACTTTCTTTATGTTAGAAAATAAAAAGAAATAGTTATAAAAACTAGGGGAGGGTACCTCTTGCCCGAACCAACCCTTACTGTTCAAATTACACAACTGTTCATACTCATTGCACAAATCGTAAAACTGTAATTTACATGTATTATGTAGTTGCTTTCTTTTTTTTTCAATATATTGTAAGCAAGAAAAGAATAATCATCATCATAAATGTAAAATCGTCCATACTGGTTTTGCTTCATTCTGTTGTAAAGAGGCAGTTGCTTTTATTAACTTACCTTATGTATAAATAAATTTATTACAGCATTAGGAAAAACTTTTATATGTAGATAGCGATAATTTTTTTAAGAAATACGTTGTGAGTCATTTTTGTTTGACTGCGTTAAGGTATCCGAACACGTTGAAGTGACCCATTTCAATCAAAGCACACATTTTTAGTTTTTTAATTTTATTGAATTGAGCAATCTTTTGGCTTTACAAAACATATATTATTTTGTTTTTACATTAAATAGAGGAGGAATTACAATAAATTACATAAAATTAGAAAAACCAAAAATGGGGCTTTAATTTACCAGAAAACGACATAAAACGTGTTCAAAATCTACTGTGGCGAATCTGATATTATTAATGTATTTCTACGAAACTTTTTGAACCTAAAATTTATATTATTTTCTACTGCATGTACTAAAGTAATTATCACTGAATTAATACTTTTTTAGTTATGACCTGTTATTTCAACAATATAGCTTCATAAATATATTACAACTCTTATAATATTCATTCTCAGCTCTAAAGTTTTCATTTTTTAATAAAACATTACAATTTTAGTACATTTCTTAGATAAATGTATTTTGGTAAAACTTTTTTTGGAAAAGTTTATTATTTTTTTCCCTTACTACTTCAAAAAATTTGTAAAAAATTGCTAACACACGCACATTTCACTTATAATTATGATTTTGATAAAAAATATAGATAATTAATTTAAAATATTGCTGGATAAGTATTAATATTTATCAGGAGGGATCTCTAAAGAAAGTATCTATAATATTTTACTTCAATATTTTTTAAAAAGTACGCTAAACGTATTCCGATACCTTAAGAGAGATACTTAATTAAGAAAAATCGTACCACTTTCACGCTATATATAACAAGTAATATAAAAAAAATTAAGTCAATTCCTACTTAGTTCAACAGAGAAAAAAAATTTATTTTAGCTCCTCTTTATTAAATAGTTACAATTAACATGAATATGTATATACATAGGACAGAATCACAACATTAAGCGGTAATTCATTTCTATTCATTATCATTAAAGTATCGTATTGTCATCCAAAACAATCGTGTCTATAAAATTTCAGTTCAACTGAATGCCTTGGAAAGTGAGAAAAAAACCTTTCCAAGTTTTGACACAAGTCGCCAACGTAGCTGTCAATTAATCTTAATTTTTATCAGTTAATTTTTTTATTAATTATAGTTAAATTATTGTATTGTCATCCAAAATAATAATGTATATTAAATTTCAGCTCAATGGAGCGCTTTAAAATGTATTTTATTAAAGATTGAAAATTCTACCAAGATAAATAAATAAATAGAGAGTGTGAGTTAATAGTAGGAATTGAAAAATAAAATCATAAAATCTTTGGATTTCCACATCACTGTCTCCTAACTTTTATTAGAAGTAATTTATTATTATTTTTTAACCTTTAATGGTTTTTTTACACAAATGAAAATTGAGAATCGTCTTTATTTATCAGTACGACGTAAATTTTTTAATTTTGCATTTATTCGCATCGAATACATCTCAAAATTTTAATATCTTGCCCCAAATCAAATTTCATAGTAAATTTATGTGTGCAAAAAAAAAAAACTCTTGAGCAAAACTGCTTTAAAACATTCTTCTTTAATTTTTGCATATTTTCAAAGACGTGCAAGTGCACTCTGATCATTACTGCGTAGCAGAAGGCACTATTCGTTTTTTGCTAGGGATCAGCGGCACGTGGGGAGGAATGACCATCCCACCCTTCCCCTGAGCAGCAACCACCTGGCAGGTGGGGAATTCCTGCGAACAATGCGGGCACTTCCCAGAACACCTCTAGTGGAACGAAACCGCAAAACAAACCAACCCCAAAGCACAAAAGGCGGAAAATCCACTCGACAACTCTTTGACGTCTCAGCGAGAGCGACCGAAAAACTTTTTTTCCCCCTTACCGGAACAACTTTTATACACGAAAAAGTTGTTTCGTTTCGCGAGCGCGGACGACGCCGGCAAAAACTTTCTCTCCCTCGACATACAGCTGTCAGAAACTTTCTTCTCTACTAGACTTCTATCATTCTTATTATTATTATATATTTATTTATTTGATACGAGCGGAGGCGGTTTTCGTCCCATTGTTGTGCCGTAGCAAAAAAAAAGAAAGTACTTAATAAAAAGCGAGAGTCGAAGCAAAAAAAATCTGAAGCAATAACCCACGCTTCTCTTATTCCGATTAAATGATTCATTTTCGACTGAAAACGAAGCAATACCGTTTCCGAATGCGGCCGAGGTGAACCGAAAAGCCAAACCTGACTGACTCACTCTTTTCAGTTCCATCGATCCGACTCTAGTCCTGTTCTGAGAAGAGTTTTTGGATCGCGGAAAGACATCGATTCGTCGCCAAGACATTGCCAAGAGGTTGGCGAGATGCGCCAACATACTTTTCTTCAACCGACCGCGAGTTCGAGTTCTACTTTCCGCCTGATATCGAGCTGTACATGCAAGCGGCGTTCAGGGGCGATGCGCTTTGCCTTGTCCGCTCTTGTGATCTTCCTCGTGGTGTCATTGTCGGGGGCGAGCCTCGAACCCGAGGCCCAACAAGTACTGCACTCGCTTAAGAAGCGTATCCTTGCTGAACTCGGTATGAAGCACTTTCCTGACATGAGTCTAGTCAACACGACTCAGGCACAAATGCATAGGATGACAAGAAAATACCTGAGGAATGTTAAGAGAAGTGAGCAGGAGGTCCTGACTTTTCATCATACAGGTAAGAAAAAGTATCATCTTATATATTCTGTCTTCTAGAAATGATTTTTAATGCTTTATGTGAATTTTACATGAGGGAATCGAGTCACTTTGCACATTGTTTTCAAAACTTTTTAATTAATTTCGTGAATTTTACTTTTATTTAGCAGGCTATATGTTATGAATGTCTTTTAATTTTTTGACTGTTGAATTTGTGTCATTTTTAAAGTTTATTCATACAATAACATAATGCCTTCAGTCAACTAAATTATTAATTTAACATTTTATTCCGTGAATAAATCAATGAAAAAATGAGAAAATTTCTCGGACTTTTCATATGTTTCATATTTTACTTATTACGTTGCGTTAAAATAAATATGTGTTATTTCCATTTATCTATAAGACAACTCTTTTATGTATGTTGCAAAGGAATTATCTGTGTACAAATCTTTACCTAGAAAAAAAAAATAATTTTTATTATTATTATTATTTATTTATTAACTGCACGTTATATTACTCAAATAAAAATAATCAAAATTTTAATTTTTTAACCTGGTTTTAACCTTTTTTTTCATTTAGAAGTCTAATTTGAAGAAAAGACAAACCCGATTTTATCAATTTTAATAAGTGTAATATTCTAAAAATTAATATGACATTATTTTTTATAAAAATTAATAGCAGAATGGAAGATAGCTTTTAGCCATATACATTTTTAATTTTCAGGATAAAAATTTTTTTTTTAAAAAATTGGGAAATTTAGTACATTATGCTAATGTTTTTATTAAATCAAAACTTGCAAATAAATTTTGAAAACATTTGCCGAAAGTACGCTAACGAATTTTTAAAATAGTTTCCGAAATTTTCTTCTCAAGAAAAATGTCAAAAGGCTCTTACACTCTATGGTAATGTTATGTAATAAACTTGATTGTGTAATCAAAAATCACGAGAGAAATTGAAATTAAAACATGTCTCTGCTTTATAAAATTAAGCAAATTTTAAAACTTATCATAAAAATACAATTCATTTTAAAAAGACTTTTTTTTTTACTTTTCGTACACTTTAAATAAATTAAAAGTAATTAATATTTAGAAATAAACAGTGAAATAAAATGGAACGTGGGAATGTATTTGCTGCTGCCATCTATGATTCACTTTGATAACTAAATGCTATTATGAGCTCTTGCTGGGTTTTTTTATCATAAAAAAACACCTATAAACTTCTAATCTTGTGGTCTTCGCTTAAATAGCACCCATATTACAATTCGAGCTATCCAGAAACGATTCTCATCGGGTCTAATAAAAGTAATTATAAGCTTGCTAATTCTGTGATATTATGTAAGCTGATATTAAGGTATTCATTTCGGATTACAACTGTAAGTCAGTATTAGACTTTATAATTTTTATTTCATATTGTAATCATCCGTGAACTATACGTTGAACCAAAAGTCTTACCTTGATTGTAAAAATTCATTACAAAATAACCGTTTCATCTAACAATGTAACTTTCGTATCATTGAATAGAACAGTTTTTTTTTTTCCTGCTGGCGTGTAGTTTGTTGACGGAAGTGCTCCTAGGGAAAGGAAACATTTGTAAGAAAGTCATTATGTTCGATCGAGAAATGGCGTCGATTCAAGAGAAAGCTTAATGTGTGCTTCGGTTTACACGAAATGAATTCGTCCATTAATGCTCGGCGTAAATTTCGACATTACGGACGCAACCCTCCTGTTGCAAAATCAATAATGTAATGACATTAAGTAAAGAGGCAGCGCAACAGAAGATACATTAAAGAGAACTTGGCGGGAACTGGAATACCACCTATATATATATAGCTACGAAAAGGACATACGTTGCAATTAACTGAAGCAAACAGTCTTGCAAAAAAAACTCATAACAGTTCTCACAATATATTCGAGCAAACATATTTCTAATTAAAATAGTTTGGGGGCAATAAATAGTAATAATCAGGCTAAAACTTTTGGTTCATTCTATATATTTCGAGCCAATTGAACATCCTTTATATTAACTATTTTTCTTCTTTCAAACAAAGTTTCTAAAATAAATAATTTATCAATTTTGAAATTATTTTGAAATAGATTCTTAAATACATTTAAGTTACATTCTAAATATTTCTGGTACCGAATATACTTCTCTGTCCGATTTTTTAATTAATAAGTAATGTGTTTGATTAATTTCATAAATATTGCTTAAAAATTGGCATTTTTTTTTTAAAAAAAAAAAAAAATTCTATCGGTTCATTCTTACCTGTGCGTAAAACTTTAAAATTGTCAAACTTATTAATTACTTAATGCAGTCTTATTATCTAATATAGTATACATACGCCAAATGTCACTCATGAACGACATTTTTTTAAAAAAAAAAAATGTTTATTTTTCAAATTATTTGAAAATAAATGGTTTTTAGTCAACTCAAGTTACTGTTTCTTTTTTGTACAAGCTTCGTGAAAATTAAAAACACAGCAAACAAATTATTTCTAAACAGAAATTCATGCAGCAACTTGTATACTGTTCAATTTAAGGGTGACTATACAATCCGATTGAATTGATTTTAGCCACGCTATTTTTATCTCTTAGGTGTGACTAAATTTGAAAGAGAATGTGCCGCGACTCTTCAGATGGAAAAAAAAATTAATATAAATAAATATTACTAAATAAATATTACTAAAGAGATATCAAGCTATTGTCTTTTTATAAAATGTATTTTTTAACAGATGAAGACTTCTCAATATATTTATTATTGTTATTATTCTACAACATTTAATATGTAAGGCTATGGTACCCTAACTGTTCCGATAGAGCCTTTTTTATACCAAATGTTCGGCCATGAGTGAAATAACCCTATTTCAGCGAAAGTAAGAAAATTACAGATTTTACTTTGGTGTCATGAACGTGATAAATGATATTGATAAAAATTATATAATAATATAATGTGTAAAATAATATTATAATTATTAATTATATAATAATATAATGTACAAAATAATATAATTATTAATTATATAATAATATAATGTATAAAAAATATTATGATTATTAATTACATAATAATGTAATATATAAAATAATATTATAATTATTAATTATATAATAATATAATATATAAAATAATAATATAATTATTAACTGTATAACAATACAGTTAATAATACAATATATAAAATAATTTAATATAACAATAACTTAATATAACTTAATAATAACTTAATATAACTTAATAATAACTTAATATAACTTAATAATAACTTAATATAACTTAATAATAACTTAATATAACAATTTAATATAACAATTTTATACAATATATAAAATAATATTATAATCACTACAGTAAAATCCGGCGTGTAACGCTCTCCGTCGTATAACGCGCACTTATACTTTCATGCTGCATTTTTAAATTTTTAGTTATATTCACCGTATAACACACCCCCTCTTTTTTATGAAGAAACCTAAAATATACGTGCACAATGCTGTTATGTTTTGATAACATTTATTCGAGGTATTATTTAAAGCTTTAAAAAAAAGTATACTTCTAGAAGAACTACCTTTTAAGTTCATAAGAATGTCATTTCTTTTAAATAAACAGTATTTCGATCTATGTAGAAGTCTGATCTTTCATCTATATGCTTATCTCTTTTATTTTTAAAGCTCTCATTTTTATACCCGGCATATAACGCGCACCCGTAAAGTTCGATCTTATTTTTGGTGTTAAAAATGCGCGTTATACGCCGGATTTATGGAAATTATATAATAATATAACAAATAAAATTATATAATAAACTTTAACAAAAGTATAATTTTGGTTAATAAATTTATGCACATGAAAATATCAATTGTATTGAAAAATACTGATGTAACATACACAATCTTAGTAAAATGCAAAGAATATAATACTGATTTTTACTCAAAACTAAAAAAAATTGTTACATTCACTTCATATCTCGGGATTATGCACATAAACAAAACAATTAACTAGATTCCCTTCCGTATTTTATACTGCCATATAACCTAGCCAAACCGTACTGTCACCTGTATGATGCTCAAAGTTACGGCTAACGCAGACGCAAACTAGCCCCTAGCCACGACGAATTTCTTGGGCATCGATTTGACTATACCGTAGCTCAGGAGGCATCAGAAACAACAACAAAATACTACCGTAATTTAAACAATTTATTGTATGTAGCAGCTAAATATTCTGACCCTATTTAAACCTGCATAATTTTTATTTACCAGGAGCCCCCTCAGCATTCACAAACACCCCAGGGGTCTTAAGAACCACTTTGGGAACCTATGATATAGCAGAGAAATTCCAAAACTTTACTACCTTACCTTTTTACTACCTACCTACCTTTCTTATTGACGTGTATAATGAAAAATTAACCTCCAGTTTTTCTTCTTAAAATGCTTTATGGCTAGTTACCAAAATTTATTAACTTGAGCGTATTTATTGTTTTAAGATACTTGTATGAGAGAAATCTGTTACTTTTTTAAAACGTACCATATTTAATTCATATACTTGAAGTAAATAAGGTAGTACAGTAAATATGATGCTATACAAATTTTAATTTCATTATTTGTTCGTCATTCTTTATCTAGTTGTTACATTTCTTATGTGAACTGAATTAATCGTATCAGCAGTTGGCCATAATCTTTCAGCATCCATTTTAAACTTAAGTTTTCGAAATTATATTCATCCTTTCAATTTCGTCTCTCTTTGTTAATGGTATTTAAATTAATGAAAAGATGGAGTATGTTTTAAAGTTACAAACTGTTTTTATTATTATGTTTTTCAAAAGTGTTTCTTTTAATTTAAGTGAATAACATTATACGTTAGCATTATAATTCATAATAATAATTTTTATACTGTTCGAGAATTTTTTTTTTATTATATATAACTATTACCATTTGTATTCAGTACGTCTGATTGCTGAAAGAGAATTTTTTTAAAAAAATATTTGAATAAAATTATTTACCTTGGTCTTATTATTGTAATGAAATCTGTATGTGTCGTATTTTGTATTATGTTGGTGTGTATGAAATGTTGTATTTTCTTTACGCTGGAGCGCTTGCGTTAGTTTAAAAAATTTTGTTTTCGTTATGCTTTTGTTTCTGGCATCACCTCGTTTAGGATCGTATTGTCCATTCCCAGAGTCACATTTCAATTATCACAAAAATGTTCCATTTTGTTACTTGTTTTGAATTTCATAAGGGTATGAGAATTCAACCGATATTTGTGTAATATTTTATATGAGTATAAATTTAGCAATAATGCTTCAAAAGCTGCATAGAATTTGAGGAGAGTACTGTTAACGATCGAAAAGAGTTTAGCGTTAGTTTAAAAAATTTTGATCTTCTGCAATCGACCGAATAGGTCGTACAAAACAGTTACGAAAGTAAATAGATTATAATATGAAATTTTACAGTACCCTAGCTGATTACTAGGACCTTTCGCCAACCGACTTTTTTTCTTTTTAAGCATTTGAAAATAGTTTTTACGGACTTAACAGTATAAAAATTAAAACAGTCTGAAAAATTCCATATCGGAGTTTACTGGTTTTAAAGAGAGCATCAATAGACTATAATCTCGTTAGGAAAGGTGTATTGAAGCAAACGGAGCATGTTTTGGATTAAATAAACAGCTTTTCAAAAAAGATATGTAGTTTTAAATATGCCATTAAAAAAATACCGACATTTCACGCGCACCAACACCAACCAAATACAAATATAAACTCAACACCATTTATCATTTTTATTATTTCACGTACTATTACTCAATAATTAAACATCATGTAATGTTTAAGAGTAAAATAATGTATCATGACATTTTTCAGTATTTTTTCAAATACCTTATTGGTTTTTTAACTCTTCAACAGCTTGCGAGAAGAACTCCCACGTGGTATTTCATCCCGAAATAGACTATGATGCCCATCTGCAATGGGCTAGACTCAAGTTCCCCAATGACAGTTCCTTGGACATCTCAGAACCTGTGTTTCGGTGGCGTGAGGATGGCCAAGAACCCCTCCTCAGCCTGCACTGCATACGATGCTGTGGTGCCAAGCTCGAACTCAAGACCCGCACTCCTTCTATCCTACGCCTTAAGAGGTCTGCGTGCGGGGGCAAGTGCTGCAGACGTCCTCTAAGTATATCTTTCGCAGATATCGGATGGAACTGGATCGTCCAGCCAAAAGAATTCGAAGCTTTCTACTGTAAGGGTAGATGTAATGATTCCAAGGGCCACTTTGCCAACACACATGCTCTCATGCAAAGCATTCTCAAAATCAAAGGACACAATGTGTCCCGTCCTTGCTGTGCCCCCAAAAAGCTGAGACCCCTCGAACTGCTACACTACGACGACAAGAACCCACCTGAGCTGACGGTGACAAAGATGAAAGGCATGATCGTCAAAGAGTGTGCCTGTACTTGAAGGTCAAGGATGGGATCCTAGTCATTGATAGTCATGTGATAATTGTCTACCACCCCTAATTATTTGTGGGTGTTCAGGGTGTTACGACACCTAGATGTGTTCATCAGAGGATGCTAAATGGGGAAAGGTTTATTTTTTGTGATTGTTTGTCTAGACCAGCGATATTCAACCTGCGACCCACGGTCCGCATGTGGCCCACCGGACCTTTCTAAGTGACCCGGTCACGGCACATTGCATTAACTGTAACAATTTCAATTATTCATTAAAGATTCTATAAATGAAGCTAGCAGATATATAAATTTTGCTATAGATGTCGTTCTAGTACGAATTGCGAGATAACTTTCTTTTTTTTGTAATTGCAATGGTTAGTGATAAGAAATAACAGTGGAGTAGGGACCATTTTATAGTCTCCCCCTCCCTCCCACATTAATCCTTATGTTGCCACCCACGTGAAATATAGTTGTCATATGTATGTGACACGAAGTAAAAAAGGTTGAGTACCCCTTTTCTAGACAAGTACTGTCAATCGGTACTGTACTGGATATTGTGCACGTATAATATCAGATTGAGTAAATAAGGGTTAAAGAACAATCACGGACAATTCTGCATAAAGTATGTCATGTAAGATATGTGGAGGACTTTTGTATGAATCATTATGGTATTAATATCTTAATTTTTTAATGTCCTGAAGATCATTGGGAAATCGTATTGTCAAAGAAGTGAAATAGCTTTTAGATGGAAAATTTGGGTGAAACTTCGAATTATTTATTATCTCTGAATCTTTTAATGTGAATGAAATATTCTATACTCTATTACTTGATCCGTAAGTCTTTGAAATGATATCCACATGTAAATCTAAATACTAATGTTACAACTGAAAAATTGAATTATTGATCTATATAATCGTTGATTGTTGTGCATAAAGCATTAAATGCTTGATATATTATAAAAATAACTGTTCTAAGTAACAGCCAGCTTGTTAATAAGTCAGTTTGTAAGCCATTTAAACATTGAAGATATTATATTCCTGTAAAAAAATTATTATTACATTTAAAATGTTTTATCTATATCATTGAAATTTTTGTAGTAAGCAGTTGAATCATGTTAAAATTTTAATATGATACAAATGAAATATTCCATGTTCGGCCAAATAATGTTAACATGTTTAAAGAATCTGTGTTGCGATAGATTTGATACTAGACTATTTATTAACTGATCGCGCGCGTCGACATTCAGAGTTAGTTGTTGACAACTTCTTGAATCAATACATATCGATATTTTTGAGAAGTGACTAACTTGTTGAAAAGTAAACTGAATTCATATTGTAACATTTTTAAATAATTGTAAGCTCACATTTGTGTTTTATGCACGCACTTATGAATACTTTTTGTTACTTTATAAGTATTTGAAAACCTTACAATTTTCACTTTCCATACTTTCTCAGGTTCAGTATCAATGAAGGAACTTAACGTTCTATTATCGACTGATGTTCCTTTAAGATTTTTTGGAATGCAATCTGTTAACAAACTTCATAAACATTGTTTTTTTTCTGTTAAGAAGTAATTTTATTTCCTAGTTTGTGTTCCTTCCAAAAAGTAAAAGGTTGACTAGATTTTAATTTGTGTACATAATTATTTGTAAGATATTACATAATTATTTGTACATAATTATTTGTATTCTCAGGAGTTGAATGTACATTTGTTGTTGATTTAGAATTTTAAATTGGCAATTTTATTTATATAAATGATGTACATATGAATTTGTATAATGTACATACAATTTTTTTTTCTTTTGGATATTTAGTTTTGAATTACTCGTATGTTCCTGTGATTATATTTATTACTTTTTTGTAAATACAAGACATCACTATTATTTAATAAAATGCAATATTTTTAAATACTGAATATCTTATATTGCCTCTACAATTTACTTTACAAAGCATTTTTCAATAAAAAAAATTTATCAACGATTTCCTATAAAAGGAAACTTACGAATATAATTTCCCTTCTCACAAAAATTTTATTTTTATATCAGCATGATGGGGAATATAGGAGAATGAGCTGTCATCTCAGGTATTGACCTCTTCTTCAAAGTGTGGTTCAAAATTAAGATTCTGCATCCAACAAATCTCGAGTTGCTTCACAATTTGAACCTAACTCGGAGTTTCTCAAACTGTTGGAAGCGACCCCCTTGGGGGAGTGACAAACCTACGAGAGTGTGGGGGGCGTGCATATCAAAAAGTCAAAAATAAAAGATTTAAAAAATTACAAATTTACTGAAAGGTAGCAAAACAAAATACGTTCTGATATAATAAAAAATAAAATACGCATTTACACTGATATAATATATTTATAAATGTATTAGAGTTTTTCAACGTATGTGATATAACTAACCTCTCAATATTAAGTTAAGAACAAGTTTAATAATTACTAGTGACTCCCATGGGCTTGACATATACAATATTAGATACAAAATTTAATACTTGTCTTGATAACTTGTACTGTCTATGATAAAAATCATATTGTAGCTTTAACGTCAAAATACATTATTATTTAATTCGTCTACACGTCGCTGTCCACGCGTGACTGATTTAAATTCCGTTAACCAAAGTACGCACTGCATCTTTTATTGTGGCGTCCACATCTTTACTAATGAAGTCAGTGTATCATCTGCGATTTCTCCGAATAACCCAAACTAGACCCAAACTGGACTAGACCCAAAAACTCTTGAACAGTTTTCCAATCCATGGATAAACAGTTAATTACATTCTGAAGGGTAGTTCCGTAATAATAAGCCATTACTTTGGATACTTTAAGCATGGACACCCTGCATTATGCTCTTAATAAATCAGTATTATATATAAATATATTTCTTTCTATTTTAACCGAGTTGCTGATTGTATTCTTCAGCATTTAAGTACAAAAAAACCAGATCTTTCTCTCTTTCTATTAAAAACAGCAAATCTGTTTCAATAGAATGCATTTATTCTATAAACTTCAAATGTTTCAGATAAGCAAAATGACTAAAAATGCCAGTTAAAATGAGCTTAAAGTAGATTTTCAGTCCTCATCAAACCTCAAGTGGACTTATCTTTATCGAAAGTTTTTATTTACATGCAAAAAATGTTTTTTCAGTTTTAATGTAGTGGTTTTCTTATTACATGTATTCAGATAGATTAACCCCTTGAGCCCCATGTAACTGTAGTGGATACATGCTATGCATAGGGCAAAATCCCATTGTAACCTCATGTGGATACATGGCTTAATTGTGGCTTATTAACCAGTGTAACCAAGACAGGAAACATTATAAGGTAAGTTTTCTTTTATTGGGATTGTATAAAGTTACAAAATGGGTGGGTTACAAAAATTTGAAAAAATAGGAAAATTAGAATTAAAATTAGAAATCTTTGTGGAATTGCTGGAAATGTTCCTTCGAACTAAAAGCTTTTTAACACGTGTTACATAAGTGTATTGCCACTTTTGTTCCATTTCTTCATTTTCTTCATCACAAATAGATAAATCCGTATCACAGTCACTACCGTATTCATTGGTTTTCAGCAAATATTCTAATTCAGTAACACTTTCACTGAAATCCAACAATTATGTCATATTGGCAAGAAAAAGTAAAAATGAACAACAATAATAGTTATAGAAACTTTAGAAAGCGAATCAAAATACGAATCAATATGTGCATTAGGAAGAAAGGAAATGAATCAAAAGGAATGAATTATAGTTTGAAAAAAACTAAAAAAACTCCTTTTTATAGTTAATCGAATTAAGTTGTAACTTAATATTTTAGTCACCAAATCTCGAAATGGGATTTGGAATTAGTCACCAGATGCGGGATGGGATCTGAAAGTGGGAAATCGTTGGTCCTGATGATCCTGATCAGGACAACGGAACAAAATTATGAAATTTTTGTATTGTCATCAGTCATGGACAAGTGAGCAAAATTTCGAATTCATCTGACCTTTTAAAGTGGGTAAAAATCGAGTTCAAAGATTCCATTACATACAAGTGAAGCTTATAAAAGGGTGTTAAAAATCAAATGTGCGTTATAACGTCAAGGTGAGTATCCCCTGAAATCTGGGATTTGCATGTGCGCTAAAAAGCAAAGAAAACATTTTATTTTAGTTACTTTTTATTAAATAGTTATACTTAAAGTATAATTATATATAAATATGTATATACATATGACAGAATCACAATATTAAGTGACAAAATAGAAAGCCATTTCCCTTTCTATATAGGGTGTTGGACTTTATTTTTGTTTGTCACTATTTATTCATTAATTAAATTTAATTGTTCTAATAAAATAGTATAGTAAAAAAAGAAATCACATTCTCTCAGAAATTAGGTCATCTCAGATGAGATTCGAATCCGCGTCCTTCGGATTAGAAATCCAACGTGCCATCTATTGTGCTACAGGGACACAACGAACGATTTTCCTTTCTATGCATGCTTTTGGACAATTATTTTTGTTTGTTACTATTTATTCATTTTTTATTTTAATTAATGAATTATTATATGAAAAACCTGTATTAACATCAATTGTCATTCACTGCAAGTTTAAAAAAATGAATTTAAACTTGAATTAATAGAAAGCATTTTATTAACGATTGAAAATTTGAATAAGATATACATATATATATATTCAGTGCTTCTCAAACTTTCAATATACATGACCCACTATTCAATTTTCATCGCGCCCCCTCCATACAATAACAATGTAATTAATTCAATAATCTATAATTTGACACTAAAGCTACAATACGACCTTAATATCTTATGGGCCACCGAAGCATATAACCGTCTCACTCAGCCAAAGCATTATTTTTCTGGACGTATACATATGTCTTTCCGAAGTACGATCTTTTCTGGGCACTGCTAATCATAAAATTATTTCAATGGATGTGGAACGCAATAAAAGGACCTTGACAAAGTTTGCGAAGGATTTACTTATTTCAGAGTATTTGCTTATTTATTCCTTCCCCCAAAAAAAAAACATTACATAACGCATCTACATGGAAAACGATGTCATTGGGAAGCGAATGGCATAACTTTTAATAGGCAGTTTAATAATTAATTATAAACCGTACACACACACATTATCAAGATAAGTGTTATTACACAAGCCCATGGGGTCACTGATAATTATCAAACTTGTTCTTAACTTAGTATTGTTAAATAAATAATAAAATACAGTGTGATACACACATTTATAAGTGTATTTTATCAGTGTAAATGTGAATTTTATATTTTATATCAGAAAGTATATTTTGTTTACTTTCAATAAATCAATAACTTTTTTAAAATAATCTTGTTTTCGAGAGAGTGGACTAATAGTAGGAATTGAAAAATAGCTCATTCAATACCTGCTATTAGCTCAAAAATTCTCTATATATTTATTTATTTTGGTAGAATATGCAATCGTTAATAAAAAAACATTTTAAAGCGCTCCATTGAGCTGAATTTTTTTGTACTTGATTAGTTTGGATGACAATACAATAATTCAATTTTAATTAATAAAAAATAAATTGATTAAAACTAATTATTTAAAAAATTACAAATACAGCCACGTTGGCATCCTTTTTGGCGACTTGTGTAAAAACTGAAACTTAAGTTGAACTGTAATTTTATATACACGATTGTTTTGGACGGCAATACGATACTTTAATGATATTAAAAAATAAATTTACCACTTAATGTTTGGTTCTGTCCTATGTATATACATATTTATACTAATTGTAACTATTTAATAAAAAGTAGCTAAATCAAATTTTTCTTTGTTGATCTAAATAGGAATTGACTTTAAAAGTTTTTTTTATATTACTTGTTTTTTTTATTAATTTCGTAAAAAATAATAACTTTAAAAAAAAAATTTCCTATGTTGAACATAAAATTAAAACAAAACGATAAGCGCCTCCTTGGATTTCCCATCGCCATCACAGTTTACATGTCCACAAAACATTTATATTTAAAAAATGAATACAAAATTTTTAATTTTTTAAGTATTTAAAAGGATTTCCATTAGATTTTTTATTAATGAATCTGACTTACATAGATAACGCTTTTAACAACTGTGTCTTTCCCATCCAGACCACAGACCTATGAATGTTTGGCAGATGCCAAAAAGGCTCTTCGCCATAAAACTCCAAACCACTCCCCCCCTCCCCAAAAACTGTGTCGGGAATGCACCTTTCATATCGCTTCCTGACAGAAGAGACCAAATTTTGACCTGTTCATAAATCAACCCGGATTAAACGAAAATAAATGTGGTTCCTGAGAAACTTCGGACACAGTTATGTAGACCATTTTGATTTGTTTCAACCTTGTTGCACAAAGTTGAAAAATAAATGAAGGAAAATGAATATATCGGAACAATGGGCACGTCCATTTCCCCCAAAGATAATATTTTTCGCTCCATTGCAGATATATAGACATGAGGGTTGAAGTTTTGGGGACAAATTCGAGATTATGTGGAAACATTCAAGGAAGTTTATGAACCTGGAAGGGAAAAAAAATTAATTATTATTAATTTTTAGACCATAGTAGTTAAATTGATAGTAAAAGTTAGATTTATTTCTATAATTTTATGTATTAAATTACTGTAGTATCAACATGTCTTTTGATAAGTGCTTCTCAACTCAACTTTGAAGAATGGAAAACTATTTTATTGTTTTATCGCAGATTGTGGTAAGGTACTTTGAACTAGGGGCATAATCATTGCCGATAAAAAAAATTTTGAGTAATTTTGGGAAAATCGATTAAAAAAAAAGTGGTGTATCCGATTTTTTAAATAATGTGGTCAAAAAGAGCAAAGTATGCACTTTCGTAAAACGTAAATAAACGGCTTAACACGATGAGAAAAAGATACAGGACAGTACAAAACATTTCGCCTTCAAAAACAGATCAAAAACGACTTCTTTCTTAAAAAGTTGTAAAAAAAATACAAAACATTGTTATTTTATTAGAAAAATTATACTTTGTCCTGTAAAAATGAATGATCTGTCCAATTCCGGATTTTTATTTTTTGTCTGATTTAGGGACGGAAGAATGGATGGCGGTTTTAAAAACAGTGGAAATGTCGGAAAACTTTCCCTTTTCGGTGTCTGCACAATCCATGTCAATTTAAAAGTTTTAATTAATATCTTTTTTTTAATCGCAATTTTTAGGGAAAAAAAATTTGGGCAAAAAGGGCTTTCCGGGACTTCTTTAAAGGGATCCGGGCTACGTTCCGGGGAACCCGATTTTAAAAACGCATAAATGGATAGTTTTATGATATTTAGTGTTCTTTGATTTAAAAAAACATGTATAAAATTGTTTTTGGGCATTTTGACTAAAAAAAAAATTATTTAAATACAATATTTCGGTAAAAAATGAACTTAGAATAACCTTCTTTCAAAATGTTCTCCTTTTGTGAAAAATGCTTCTATTATAATAATATGTTGCCTGTATATGGCTCAGACCTCTGTACAGAAGCTCAACTATGAATTTTGAAAAATTCATATTATTTTCAGAGTTGCAACCCATTGAAATAATTATTGGTATTTTTTCTTAAAATTTCTCCCCTCTGTTGTCGTAAAACATGGATAAACCCACTTCTAAGTAATACATTTCAAAAATTCTAGTTGAGCCTCTGTACAGTGGTCTGAGCTATAGACAGGCAAAATATTATTATAACGGAAGTATTTTTCACAAAAGGAGAATATTTTGAAAATGGGTCATTCTATGTTCATTTTTTGTCAAAATAGTGTACTGAAATAATTTTTTACTGTAATACTATTCTTAAAACAATTATATTTACATTTTCTAATCTAAGTGACACTAAATATCATAAGGGTTTGCTGTCAGGGTTTGCTACCCAATATTCATTCATAATTTGCATCACGCCCCCCTCCATACAATAATGATGCATTAAATTCAATGATACTTTACTTTGACGATAAATCTACAATACGACTTTAACCTCTTAAGTCCCCTCAACGTATATAAACGTCTCGCTAAGCCCTACGTTAATTGCCCTCATACGTATATATACGTCTGTCTGAAGTTATATCTTTTCTGTGAACTGCTATCCATAAAATTATTCCGAAGGCTTTGGAAAGTAATAAAATGACTTTGATAGTGTTTGCGAAGGATTCACTTATTTCAGAGGATTAGATTATTTATTCCTTCCCCCAACCCAATACATCACATACGCTTACTTACGTGCTAAACGGTGGCATTGGGGAGCGAATCGCGTAATTTGTAATCTGTATTTTTAAGGTATTAATTATAAACCGTACAAATCACCAAGATAAGTGTTAATGTTGGGATATAATTTTATGTATGACAAATCCATAGGGTCACTGGTAATTATTAAACTTGTCCTTAACTCAGTGTTTCTCAAACTTTCAATAGTTGCGTCCCAATATTCAATCATAGTTTTCATTGTGCCACATACTAAAGCAATATATTGATTTAAAAATTACTATACTTTGATGCTAAAGCTACAATACGACTTCTGCCACTGTCGTATATAAACGTCTTAGCTCATCCAAAGCGTTAATTGCCCCGGACATATATATACGTCTTTCTGAAGTATGATCTTTATTGTGCACTGCTACCCATAAAATTATTCCGAGGGAATTGGAATGCAATAAAAGGACCTTGACAGTGTTTGCAAAGGGTTCACTTACTTCAGAGGATTTGTTCATTCCCTTTCTTCTCCTCCCCCAATACATCACATACGAGCACCTACGTAGAAAACGGTGGCATTGGGGAGCAAATCGCGTAACTTTTAATTGGCAGTTGAGGATTTAAATATAAGCCGTTCAAATTATCAAGATACGTGCTAATTTTTGTATATTTAATTTTGTATACGACAAACCCATGGGGTCACTGATAATTAATAAACTTGTTCTGAACTTAGCAATGTTAAATTAATTATAAAATACGATGTGCAGTACATTTATTAGTATATTATATCAGAGTAAATATGTATTTTTTTTATTACGCCAGAATATATTTTCTTTGTTTACTTTCAGTAAGTAAATAATTTGTTAAGCAATCTTTTGTTTTCAGTTTTTCAATATGCTCGCGCCCCCCTTGTAAAGTTATCACACGCATCTCAGGGGGTGCACCCCACAGTTTGAGAAACGATGCCTTAACTTAGTATTGTGAAGTTAATTATATAAAATAGACTGTGCAGTACTGATACATTTATAAGTGTGTTATAGTGTAAATGAGTATTTCATTTTTTTAATGTGTCTGAATGCATTTGTTTGTTTACTTTCAGTAAATTAATAATTTTTTAAATAATAATTTGTTTTCGACTTTTCAATATCAAAATTAATATTTCATTTAAATAATCTTTTATTATCATCCCTTCGGTATGCTCGCGCCCCCCTCATAAGGTTATCACACACCCCTTAAAAGGGCGCGCCCTACAGTTTGAGAAACACTGCTGTAGATGATCTTTTAGTAGAAACACTTTCAGGTACTTTGTTTTTCTAATAGTGAAAAATAAAAGACGAACCTTAGATCGCGCTAGGGAAAAAAATCTCGGTTCAAAGCGGATTTTCGACTGACTTAGCAAGCCACATAAAAAATCTTTTTGAACCGTTAGTTGTCCACCCTTGGCTCAGTAGATTCACAACCTACTGGTGACTCGAAACAAGGTCATTCGTCTTATAAAGTAATTTAAATGTCATATTAACTGTACAAAACTAGGTGAAATGAAACTGGAATTAATTTCCTACGAATCGTATGTCAAACAACTTATAAAGCAGCTCCTTATTATAAAGGTTATTGTATTATAAAAGTTGATGCACGTCACAACTACAAAAAAATATTGTAAGGCTTAGTAAAATGTATTTAAATACTTTTATTTCTAAGAAAGCAGAAATTAAGTTTTATAACAGATCATGATTATGCTCTTTTGCTCCTTTTAAGTTGGAAATACAATAATTTTTTAACAAAATGTTCGTTTATAATTATAAGTAATATGACTGATATAAAAAACGACGCAAAAAAAAAGAAGAAGAGATTAGAGACTCAGACTGGTTTAGCTCTGACTTCTTTACTGTAGGTCAAAGATTTATGGAATTTCCCCATCAAAAGTAAGAATCCCGTGCAACCCCTTCACAGTTACCTTTAACAACAAATATAAACGAGATATGAACTTTGATTACAACTATAAAAAAAGGGTGAAAATAGGCAGTAATCACAGAGCGGTTCATCTCTGAAGATGAAGTCATCACTGAAAAGTAATGAAAATCTGTGATTCGTTAAGATAATTGTTTTCCCTTTTTTTTTAACTTTCAGTTAGCTTTTTTTATTGGAGATAAAGTGCATAATGCATGTTGGAACTAGTATATTTTTGGCAGATTTTATTTTCACACTGATCTGATTTTAATTTACGAATTTACGAGACAATCAGAAGTAACACAAGAGTTATTGGCGACGGATCTCTTAATTTTGAGCCACAGTCAAGAGCAGAGCTGATCCTAGCAGATGTGCAAAGTGTACTCTGCACGCAGGTGGACAAAATAAGAGGCGGCTGCGTTTAGTTCTATAGATCAAGCAAAATTGCTTACGAATTTCTCAAAATAAAACATATAATGAGTCGAATAAATGTACTGAATTTTTAAATATACAGTGGGCCACAAAAGTGCTCGTACACTTGCAATTTCTTATAAAATTTAATGTTTTCGACTAATAAAAATTAATATATTGTAATTTAAATTTTCTTATGATATCTGCAACTCGTTCTCAATGGAATGACATAATTCATTTTTTAAAAAAAAATAGTATAACTATTTTTTTTAAAAATTAATAATCAAAAAGCTACTAAAAAATTACGCCACAAAAGTCTTCGTACACTTAACAAAAATCTCAACTTAGCTTTAGATATTGTACTTCTTTCTTAATTTTGTACTTAGTAGGATAGGTTTTAGTATCCACAACCACTTTTAAGCATCTAGGCATAGATTTAATCAGTTTCTTATAATTTCTGCATCGATTTTCCACCATTCTTCTGTGATTATTGTTTTTAATTCACATTTTGTGTTCATTTGTTATATTTTCTTTTTTTTTACATCAAAATATTAATAATTTCATAACTTCAGTTCTTATTCCTGATATGTTTTTCATACAATTTTATAATACTTTAATACATAAGAAGAAAAAAACAAAAATTTCTGTCGTGACAAAAAAAAATTTTTTTTAACATTTTTCTTGAATTTTCTTGTGCAATTAATACTCTCTAAAAATTTATCGTTTATAAAAATGTATGGGTTGAAAAAATATGAAAATGCAATTATTTTAAAGAAAAATTTATAACTAATATCTTAAAGTGGTATTTTAAGTTTATTTAAGCTTATTATAATTATTTTTTCAGAATTATAAGCTTTAAAGTGGTTTTTCTCAGTTTGCGTTTTTTGAAACATTAGTGCATTCAAAATACTACTCCTTCCACAATTATTTAACAATCACTTCTACTTTTTTCCTGCGTGTTATACATGAAGCATTAAATAAAATTAGAGATCCGTTTTGATGTAAGCAAAATAGTTTTTTAAAAAATTAAAATGTAAGAGATATTGGCTTTTTCGTTGATTTATAGCATGCATATCAACATTTTGTTTTTTTCCCTCGAAAATGAATTAAGTTATTGAAAAATCGATCCCTAAAGTTGCTTAGAACATCCATAAAAATACTACAAAAAAATTTCAGGTCAAAAAATTAATATTTACAGAAGGAGTAGGATTTTAAAATTTTCAAAATTTTCAAAAAACAAATTTTTAAATTTGTGTAAATAAGATGTGAAAAAATTTCATCTCCTATCATTTTCTTGAATAGAAACATTACATAAAATGCTAAAATATAATTTTTAAATACATAAATATAGAAAATAGTTCAAAAGGTACCAAGTCCCCTTAAAGATACAAAAATGTAAAAAAATATGTATACTTCATATACACTCCTCAAAAGTGAGATTTCAACGCCAAGAAGTAATGCACGTAGAGTCATGCAAATTTCAGGAGCTATAATGTGAGGTGGATATGCAAATGGTTAAAAAACAGGCAAATAAAATCATTATAAACTAATTTATTTAGTATCTTATGTCCCCACCTTGAGCAGCCATACGGGCTTCAATTGGGCGAGGCATTCTATCAGTTAGTCCAGTGTTCCGCAACCCCCGGTCCGTGGATCAAATACTACCGGTCCGCATAAGAAACGTTGAATTATTTCTCTTTTATTTACTATGGTATATTTTTCTTAGGTTTGGGCTACTTTTTATGAAAATCACTTAATATTCCTTATTAAATCACTTTACATTCATTTTTTGGTGTAGCTATATTTTATTCAGAAGAGCTCGATTAAATACAATTAAATTAAAATTACAAAATCAAAACAGTCTAAAATATAAAAAATCAACATCTTCCCCCTCAGAGGGCCGCGGTAAAATTAACAAACGTTGACCGGTCCGCGGCGACAAAAAGGTTGCGGAACACTGAGTTAGTCTATTGATGGTTGCCTGATCTAATGGTTGCCAAGCCATATCCACAGCTGTGCGCAGATCAACCATGGTTTCGCTCTGTGGTCTCAGTTCATGTGACGTCAATGAGATCCGAAAGATGTTCCACGGTATTCAGATCTGGAGAGTTTACCGGCCAGGAAAGGTTGGCAAATCCAGTCAGGTTGTTAAAGTTTGCCGGTGCGACATGTGGCCAGTCATAGTCTTTCTGGAGTACCATGTTGGATGAGCCCTGCAACAAGTGAAGAAAAGCAAGCTCCATAACTCGCATGACGTAGCGGTCCGCTGTCAAACGGTCATCAATGTGTAGCAGAGAGTCCTGACATCAAACATTAGGCCAGCCCAATCCATGATGACCGATGTAGAACTGGTTTGTAGCTCGGTGAGATGTGCTGGTTTGTAGCGTTTACCGGCTCGCCGACATACTCGTCAACAGCCATCATTCCTCCACAGACAGAAACGAGATTCATCCGTGAACACTACCTGATGCCATTCGATGGTCCAGGTATGATGACGATGACACCATGCAAGAGTCTAGCCCTGTGATGAGTGGTCAACGGTACCCCTGTCGCTGATACTTGTGCACGTAACTGTACTTCGTGCGTGAGTGAGTGAATATTAACGTCGCACTGTTCAGCTGCACGAGGGATTTTGGCGACGGACCACTTAATTTTGACTGTACTTCGTGCAATCTGTTGTGTATGATTTTGGTGGACACAGATCCAACTGCTCCTGAAGTCAACTGGCTTCTGATGTCACGTACCTTGGAGAAAGTGTGTCAAATAGTCAAATGGTGAATATGCCGATCTGTGAGCTCTGACGTGCATCTGCGTGCACCACTTTTTCTTCGGTAAACAAGTGGACCTTCCTCAATCGATCGTGTGACACAACGTTAGATGGTACTCACGTTGTGCCCAACACGAGTTGCTGTTGTACACAGCGACAAACGCAGTTTATAGAGTTAGATAACAGCTATGTTCCCCGGTCGTTAACTGATAGTATTGAGCTCGTCAACATTTTCCAAGCTAACTTTGACATTTTCTAATTAACTTTGCATTTCAGAAAAGGTAAAAATTATCACATAAAAATCAACAAGTTAAATAAAATAGTGACAGTTTCATTCAATTTATTTGTTGTGTGTGGAAATTTTACATCATTTATATTATCAAGCATATTTAATTTTAGTATCAGTTTAAGGAGACAAATGTGTTCTATAACACTTTTCAACAATTTCTTTTTAAATCAGGAGTGAGGTAGCTTCTTGAAATTCGCTTTGCAACTTGCAAGTTACTGTCAACCAACTTGCATCTATATTTACTCCTATTAAACATCATGCAAGTTGTCGACCCAATTATAGAAAAAATTTCTCTATATAGTCGAACCTCTATATAACGAAGTCGCTAAATCCCGAAAAAAAGTTCGTTATATAAAGGTTCATCTTTCAATTTTCTTTATAAACCACATAAAACATATGTTAAATTCATAAACACTATGTATTATTTAAAAATGTAATTATTCACACTTTTTTTGAAAATTAATATATATTTATTTACTTTACATATCTTTCTTATCAAAAGAAAAAAGAAAAGAGATAAATAAAAAATAACAGGAAAGAGTTTATTGACGTCTTTGTACACTTCCTAAATAATTAATGTTTTTTTTTTTGTGTTTGATGCTCACTCTCTTACTTTTTGACGTTTTCGAGCTACAAAAAACGAAGTTAGCAGTACGACGGCTCAACACTACAAATGAACGGAGACTACTTCAAAGATACGGGAACACAAGACAACTCCACTAAGAGTAAAAGGGGATTTGGAAGATGTTTCCAGTGAACTGGACAATGGGTGTTAAAGGTTCCATTTCTTGGATGAAACGCCCAGAAGTATATTGCTCTTGGTGAGTTAGGCACCTAATAAAACCAGTCCAAGATTTATGACTACCATAAAATATGTTAAAAGAGAAAACAACTTGAAATGTCCAGAAATACTTCCAAAACAGGGAAGAAAAAATTAAATGACAGGAGAAAAAGTTCGTTGCATAGAAAATGCACTTCGCTATTGGGGGATTATTTTACGAAGAAGATCGTGAAATGCTCTTGGTTCGAGGAAAAAACTTGCTATATAGAAAAAATCGCAATATAGAGGTACGTAATATGGCGGTTCGACTGTATTTTGTTTTCCTACTTTCCTTGCAGGCTATAAAAAAAATTCTTTGCAGGAGCTCCGTGTGGTCATTGAGCCATTATTTGCCTACCCCTGCCGTATGTTAGACACCCTTGACGTTGTAATTTGAAGTTAATTTTCAGATACATTTCACAAAAATAATGCTATTATAATTTTTAATCAATAACACCAATTTATAACAAAATAACAAAGTAATTTATACAACTTAGGAATTTTTCATTAAGATTGCTCTTTATAAAATTAATTGGGTATTTTTGTTTCTATACGATTAATTAAATTATTATAATTTTTAAAATTCTTCCTGATTTATATAAAACTAAAGCTATCTGGATTAACTATAAGTTTACCGATTTCCCTAAAATGGTATTTGTTCTCCTATTATTCAACACTTTTATAAAACTAACAAGCTCAAATTAATATGTTACTTTTAGGCAAATACATTTTTCTTTTCTTTTTTCAATTCCTACTATTAGCTCGCACTGTCTGTATATTTATTTATTTATATATTTGTATATTTATTTATTTATCTTGGTGGAATTTTCAATCGTTCATAAAATACATTTTAAAGCGCTGAAATTTTATATACAGGATCATTTTGGATGACAATACAATATAATTTAATTATCATTAATAAAAATGAATTGATTAAGACTAATTATTTAAAGAATTACAAATACAGCCACGTTGGCGACTTAGAGACTCTTTTGGCGACTTGTGTCAAAACTTGAAAAGGTTTTTTTCTCACGTGTTAAGGCATACGGTTGGACTGAAATTAAAAGGACAATATGATACTTTAATGATAATTAAAAAAAACTAATTACCACTTAATGTTGTGATTCTGTCCTATGTATATACATATTTATATTGATTGTAACTATTTAATAAAAAGTAGCTAAAATAAAATTTCTCGTTGTTGATCTAAGTAGGAATTGACTTAAAAACTATTTTTTTATATTACTAGTTATTACCAAATTCTCCTATTGCTTCAAATGAATGATGACTTTTGTAAATAATGCCACCTCTTATGCTAAAAGTTCTTAATAGATAATGATTCAAAACATTTAAGTAAACTCTAGAAAATTCTATTGACTGAAAAATTCTATTTCAGTGGAAGGTAGTTAACGGATTCGAACCAAACGTAATACATATTTTCAGTTGCTTACCACAATATATTCACCACCAGGCATCATTTCGATAGTCATTTCTTTTTTTTAAATACTGAGCATTTTTTTCTCGAGTAATATTTTTTTTTTCATAGTAAATTTTTAGAACTGTATTATTTTTCATCATTAAACATCATTGAATAAGTAAGCATATTAAATCATCGTTATTTTTTTAATAATATCATCAACATTTTAATGAAAATTAAAATTACAAAATGGCATCAATAAATACTCTAAATATTTCAAATATCGATTTTATTTTTCCTGTGAAATGTCAACTCATAGAATCCAAAGAACTTTTGTTGCCTATGAACAAATTGCTTTTATTACACCTTTTAACCAATAGATGTCGCCACAACATTTCTTACTAAACTTTTCGTGAGATAAGTGAACTTAATTTGATTAGCAATTCAGAAAACAAAACAGATTATATATTATACCCTATCATAAATTAAATTCCTTATACAATACACTATTAAGGAAAATATTTTTGAACCTAAGCAAATGTTTTGTTTTTCAAAAAACTGGAAATTTTTGTATTAAATATTATTAAGCTGGCGACGGAGGATGGAAATCTGGTTGATTTGTCGAATCGGCCGCTTTTCGCTCCAAGTGTTTTCTCGCCAAATCGATAATTGCGCTAAATCTGGTAACCCTTCTGAATTTTTTCTTCAGTGAACGAGAAGTCGTTTTTGACAAAAACGCGCCAAATAAGCGTTTTTTCTAAATTTGGCGGAGAAGCGGCCGATTCGACAATTTCACCGGAAATCTACCTTATTTGTTGATGCCAACCATTGCAGAATATAATAATGACTTTTTGTCACCAGTATTTTATTTATTGATTAATTTTCAAAATGCTATATTTTATGAGACATTACGAGATTTATACAAAGATTCAGGCTATATACTTCTCACTGCATACAGTCTTCAGTGGGTTAATATTTTTGGTATACATGCATCAACTCTTCTTAATTCAGGCTTATTCATTCACAAACAATGATCTATAAGGGTTTCTCAAATGAAAAGTGAACAAGCTGGAAAAAAAATTGCCATGAGTATTGTAACACTGGTACCACCGTTTCGGCAGCAGGTCTATACCTTTGTTGTACCTTTCTTGTCTTTATTGGGAGGAAGTCCTGTACAGATTCCTTCACTTTACCATCTGAAAGGAAATGTAAAACTCTGCTTAGTGGAAAAAGTTTTAAAGGTCTCAGAGTGACAAATCCGGACTGTACGGTGGATGTTACAACACTTTCCACACGAAACTTTTCTGAGGTTATCTGGAGATGCATGAATCAGCATTATCATGGATATCTGATATCATTTGCCACCCTTTGCTAAAACTTGTACACCAGTTGCTCACAGTCGTTTAACCTAACTTATCATAGACTACCACCATTCTCCAATAAATGGCCCACATTAAACTCGCACATCTTCTTCAATTAGAAATAGCATTATTTGATTATGGACGCATCCGTGTATAGCACTACATAACTTTCGATCAATTTCTTGCACAGCAAAAAAATTTTACTATTGAGCACCGTTTGCTAGCGCTTCTCAAATTGTTGGGTGTGATAACTAAACGAGGGAGGCGCGAGCATTTTGAAAAGTCGAAAACAAAAGATTAAAAAAAATTGTTAATTTACTCAAAGTTTTCAAACAAAATATATTCTGACATAATAAAAAATAAATACACCTTTATACTGATATAATACACTTATAAATGTATGAGTACTGCAAATGTATTCTATAATTAATTTAGCAATACTAAGAACAATTTTAATAATTACCATTGACCAAATGGGCTTGACATATATAAAATTATATACAAAAATTAACACTTATCTTGATAAGTTTTTTTGTACAGTTTATAATTAATCCCTTAACTGCCGATTAAAAGTTACGTGATTCGCTCCCTAATGGAACGTTTTCCACATAGGTGCACGTAGGGGATGTATTGGAGGGAGGGGGAGAAAAGGAATATATATAAGGAAATCCCTTGCAAACACTGTCAAAATCCTTTTATTGCAGTCCAAAGCCTTTGGAATAATTTTATGGATAGCAGTACACAGAGAAGAACGTACTTCAAAAAGACGTATATGTACGTCTGGAATAATTAAATCCTTAGCTGAGTGAGACGTTAATATACGCCGGTGGCACTTAAGAGGTTAAAGTAGTATTAAAGCTTTAGCGTCAAAGTATAGTATTACTGAATTCAATACATTGTTATTGTATGGAGGGGTTGGAGAGGCGAGATGAAAATTATGATTGAATATTGGGTCATAAATATTAAAAGTTTGAGAATCACTGCCGTATGCGGTGTGTAACTCCTACTGCCCTTTATATCCTGGTCCGAAGACGCTGTTATAGCTGCAGTCATTCTGAAGTAATCGCTCGTGTCCGCTTGTCATTAAGGCGACCTTTATGCAATCAGACAGTATCTGCTATTCATAAGTTTGGAGGAGAACAAGCCTTGAAAAAATCCCCAGAAAAAGTAACTTGTTAAGTTGAAGAATTCATATCTATTAATTATTACTATCATAACTAAAACTAACGCTTACACACAAAAGCAAAATGAAAATCTGTATTTCGAATCCTTTAAAACATTTTCCAGTAAATATACAACTGTCAATGGAAAAAATGGGATTCAAGTGGATAAAATTGGAATTACTCTTAGCTACTCCAATGTAACTAAATCTTGATACTTATGAATAATTAACTTAATTATAACATGATTAACTAACTCTTAACAAATTTTTTTTTTACGGCTGCCACTTTTTCTTTTATTTGTCTTCTTAAAATTAGCTTAAAGTTTAAATTTTACTTATAACACAGTACTTCTCTAACTGTCAATACTTGCGACCCAATATTCAATCATATATAATTTTCATTAAACCCCCTCAATACAATAACAATGTATTGAATTAAATAATACTGTACTTTGACGCTAAAGCTTCAATACTACTTTAATCTCTTAAGGTATCCGACTACGTTCAGAACCGTGATTTAAAAAAGGCGCGTAAATGAATAATTTTCATGATATTTAGTGTCACTTAGATTAGAATACATGCATAAAATTGTTTTAAGGGGTCACTTCACGCAACATTTTTCCCTATCTCCGTAATGTTAAAAATGACCAATTTTAAAGGGAAAATTTTTAAAAAAAATTTGGGATGTTGTACAGTCATGAATTTTTTGTTTCATTCATTTATTGTTTTTATTATTTTTTAAAGGGAGCATTTTTCAAAATTTGATTAGTTTTTTTTTAAAAAAATTTATATGTGGAGTAACACGTCAAAATATTTAAAACAGTGAAAATTCTTGTACATTTTAATCCATAAAAATTTTTTGAATAATTTTTTGACAAAATCTCTCATTAAAATATTAATTTGTATAGTGTTAACACATGTGCAAAGTTTCAAGGCTATAAAATAATGTTTTTTAAAAAAATTTTCCCTTTTTTTGTGTTGAAATTTACATTTTTGAGAAATAAATTTAAAGAAAAAACTTATATTAACTAATGCATACCAGAACAAACTTATTGCTAGTGCTCATCCAAGCCCCTTTTTTTGTCTACTTTTTTAATTGTTTTTTTTTAATTCTAGCTTTTTTGTTCATTGAAAAAACTGCCTATTCTGTTTTTCTAATACCGCATAATCTATTTTTGCAATGCTCGACATTTGTAAAATCTAGGGGTTAAAGTTTAATACATCAAAAATTTTTAATTTGGTACTGAACCCTTGATTAAAAATATATGCTTCATTACTATAGTTTTAAAAAATTAAAATACATTTTTTGGGAACAAACCCCAAAATACTTTTTCCCGCGTTCACTAATATTTTGAGTTTTATCAACAAGCATCTGAAAAAAGTTCAAGATTAGAGACCCCCTAAATCTTTTTTTTAACATTTCTTTTGCAAAGGTAAATTTTTTGTTTATTTAACCTTTCATAGGAAATATTATATCACCCCAAGTACTTCCCATGGGGAAAACCGTGTCTTTTTTGTGAACATTTTTCAAAAATAAAAGCTCAAAAAAGTTTCCCTTTTGGCCGGTTGTTTTGAATAGCAAAAACATAGTATCTTTGCAATTTGCTATTTCTGCTTTTCCCTTAGGCATCCAGAGTTTTTTGTTCTCAAGCTTTTGTCTTTTAATTTTGATTTTAACGCTTTAAGTCATGTCCCATCATTTTCTCAACACAAACACATGACCAACACATTCAAATTTTTTCAATATTGACATATTTTTGGGTTTAGATTTAAAACTGTTTTGTATGCTTTGAGTCCCCATAGAGTCAAATATTTTTATACCCAAATTGTGTAATGTCTGCGAGTGATGGAAGATACAAAAAAAAAAGGGTACACCTCTTAAACTTCCATTCCTACTATTTACAAATTAACTTCCGAACACTCATCGATATGTACATTGCTTTTAAAAATTACATGAGCTTTTCCCGCGACAATATTTCAGTATCCAACTTTCCCAGTGTTCCAAACCAACTCGGTAACAAATCCATTTATATAAGTATGGCCCCTTTTTTTTTGCTAGGTACCATCGAAAACAGGTACTTTTTTGGCATCCATTATTAAATGATATTTTTTCGGCAGCAGCACCATAGACGTTTAGTTATTTCCCCAACGTTATTTAATGTATGCATGGAATCGTAAAACCACTTTAGTGTAGGTGAAAAATTCATGACCCCAAAAAAATATTTTTGAAACTTCTTTTTAATAGACATCATACCATATGAAAGTCTATTGTTCACTTCAAAAATTTTGTATCTTTTTGATTAACTACTGTTTTAGTAAACCTGGTATTAAGAAATGTTTGAATAAGACCACAAAAGTCACAACATATTAACAATTTTGTAGTAAATTTATGTAATCCCTTTGGGTTTTTTACATTTTTTTTATGTTTTTAATGTTGTTTCAAAGCACAAGAAAACATACAGTGTCAGCATTTAAGAAACTTAAATGAATCAAAAAAAACATACTTTTTATTAAACACCTAACTTTATTAAACTTACCTAACTTAAAAGCTGAATTTTTTTTTTGTTGAAATCGTCATTTTTCCCGTTTAATTCATCAAAGTTCGGTTTTTGTATATATTTTTCCCAAAATTTCGTTTTAAACGTTTTATTAATTAACCAAGTTTTAAAAAAAGTTTTTTTAAAAATTTTAATGTTATTGTTTTTGTGCACTATTTCACCGATAGCAGAAATTCGTTGTATTTAATGAGATAAAATATAGCATGCGTTAAAAATAAACAAACAGCTACAACTATTCACTTCACTTCTTTCCTGAATAAGCTGCTGATCAAAATAAATTCTTTTAATTTTTAAACTATTTGATAAGGCTGAAAAGTAGCATGTGTCTTTTGTTTTGATTTGAAAGGGGCGGGGAGTCAGATGTTTTAGGGTTTGACAAATGTAAACAACTTTTAAAAAAAATTAAAAAAACTTCTAATTCAGCTAAAAAAAATTTAAATTGCATTAGAAAAAAAAGAATGGTATTTTTTTTTTTCAATCAAAATTGAAAAAAACGATTTTAATTCAATTTTCGTAAGTGATTAAAAAAATTGTGACAAAAAAAAAAATTTTAATTCAATATTACGGCAAAAAAATTTAAATTAGAATAACCTTTATTAAAATCTTTTTCCTTTTTTGAAATTTTTCTATTATAAAAAAATTTTGCCGGGATAGCTCAGCCTCTTTACAGAGGCTCAACTATGATTTTTGAAAATTCACTTTTTTTTTAGAGTTACCACCCATTTAAATAATTATCCGTATTTTCTTAAAATTTTTCCCCTCTGTTGTCATAAAACATGGATAAACCCCTTTAAGTTATATATTTCAAAATTTAGTTGAGCCTCTATACAGAGGTCTCAGCTATATACAAACAAAAAATTATTATAATAGAAGTATTTTTTTACAAACAGAACATTTTGAAAATGGGATTCTGTGTTCATTTTTTTTTAGTGTACTTAAATAATTTTTTATTGTAATACTATTCTTAAAATAATTTTATATTCATTTTCTATTTTAAGGGACACAAAATATCATAAATATTATCCATTTATACGCTTTTGCAAAATCACGGTTCCGAACGTAGTCGGATGTCTTAATGTCTCACTCAGCTAAGGCATCAATTGCCTCGGACGTATATGTACGTCCTTCTCTGTGTACTGCTATCCATAAAATTGCTTTAGAATGCAACAAAAGGACTTTGACAGTATTTCCGAAGGATTTACCATTTCACAGGATTTCCTTATACATTCCTTTTCTCTCTCCTGCCTCCATTACATCAAATACGCGCACTTGCATTGAAAATGGTGCATTGGGGAGCGAATCGCGTGACTTTTAATCGGCAGTAAAGGGATTAATTATAAGCGGTACAAATTATCAAGATAAGAGTTAATTTTTGTATATAATTTTATATATTCGCCCATTTAGGGCATTTAAATTTTTAAACTTTTAACCACTTGCTTGTAATTATTAAACTTAAGGTATCCGACTACGTTCGGAACCGTGATTTTAAAAAAGCGCATCAATGGATAATTTTCGTGATATGTAGTGTCACTTAGATTAGAATACATGCATAAAATTATTTTAAGGACATTATGACAAAAAAAAATTTTTTAAAACTTTTTTTTGGGAAAAAAATTTAACTTAGAATAACCTTTTTTTTAAAAAGTTCTCCTTTTTAAAAAAGCTTCTATAATAATATTTCCTTATATAAAGTAAAGATTTCTCCAGAGATTGATTGATTAAATAAACGTCGCACTTGTTAAGCTACAGGGGTTTTTGGCGACTGACAACCCTTTTGAACCATGGTCAATGACGTCACCCGGCTGGCCCCCCCTCCCCTAACTACCACACCCACCAAGGGGAGGACGTTTAGCCCCGACGTTTTAAAACGTGCATCGCCCCCTACCGGCGGGCTTTGGTGGTACTGGGCGAACTCGTGACAAGGCAAAGCCACGATCCGAACCTATACTACTCGGCTGCGGCTAAAAACTTCTCCAGAGAGCCTGAACTGGGGTTTTTAAAAAATTCACATTTTTTTAAAATTTCACCATTTGAAATAATTATTGGCGTTTTTCTTAAAAATTTCTCCCTCTTTGTGTAAAATATGGATAAATCCACTTCTAAGTTATATATTAAAAAATTCTAGTTCAGCCTCTGTCCCAAAAATCTGAGCTATAGACGAAAATATTTTAAAAAAAGGCTTTCCAAAAAAAGGAGAACTTTTTTGAAAATGGGCCATTTATGTTCTTTTTTAAAAATATTGTTAATAATATTATTACAGTAAAAATTTTTAAAACAATTTTATAAAAGTTTTCTAATCTAAGTGACCAAATATAAAAAATTCCATTTAAAAAGCTTTTGAAATTCCGGTTCGAACGTAGTCGGATACCCTAACCTTAACTTGCTAAATTAATTGTAGAATACATTGTGCAATAACACATTTATAAGTGTATTATATCATTTGAATTTTTTTTGTCAGAATATATTTCGTTTAAAAATTTTTAAAAAAACAATTTTTTTTTATCTTTTTTTTTTTCACTTTTAAAAATTCCCCCCCCTCTTAGTTATCCCACCATTTAAAAGGGGAGGGGACTCCCCCTTTGGAAAACTGTTGTAACCCGTTTAGTGGGCATTTTAAAAATTTTACTTTTTAATTTTGCGAGGTTTTGGCATTTAAATGAAAATTTTTTTAACCCCTTTTCACAAATTTATTTTGTGATTTTCAACCATTGTGCCATAGCACAGTTAAACGTCATGTGCCATGGAACATGGCCAAGTTTTTTTTAAATTAAATTTTTACTCTATAAAAAATAAATTCAACCTCATTGGTGTTTTAAGAAACAGACTAAAATTTGGTTCATTTTTAACTTTTCCTGTTCTTGTAGTTGTTACTAATGCCACCTGATCGGCAAAAGCCAGATCGAGGCCTACGAAATTCATTATGGCAAAGAGCTAAGTGACGCTTGTCGTTAACCTTAGCTTTGAGCATCATACAGGTGACAGAACGATTTAGCTTGGTTTCACCCCAATTTTGAAGGAGAACACCCTGGGGTGGTGAGGGGCCTCCCCCCTCTCTTTCCCTTCCCGCAACCTCAAGAGAGGACTTGTGGCTCGACGGCTATTTCGGCATGCCGCGAAGGCGCTATACATTTACAAACATCCATGTCTTCTCCAGAATTTGAACCCAGGCCCAACGGCACAGCAGTCAGCGTCGCTAAAACCTATATCAGATGGGCGACTAACTTATCCTTTCGTGGATAGATGGATAAAAAAAAAATTTGATTGGGTTCGTAATCCATTTGGGATAATGGATATATTTGTATATGAATTAACATTGAATGCAGAAGAAATACTAATTTCGTTCTGTAATAATCGAGATTTAATCTCAAAACATGCAGAAGAAGAGAGTCAACTAATTCATTTAGAATTAAATTTAAGGTATCCGACTACGTTCGGAACCGTGATTTTGCAAAAGCGCATAAATGAATAATTTTCATGATATTTAGTGTCACTTAAATTAGAAATACATGTATATAATTGTTTTAAGGCCCTTTTAACAAAAAAAAAATTATTTAAATACAATATTTTGGCAAAAATTTAACTTAAAATAATCTTTTTTCGAAGTGTTCTCCTTTTGTAAAAAATGTTTGTATTATAATAATATTTTGCCTGTCTATAGCTCAGACCTCATTACAGAGGCTCAACTAGAATGTTTGAAATATATAACTTATAGAAGTGGGTTTCTCCATATTTTACGACAACAGAGGGGAGCAATTTTAAGAAAAAAACTCCAATGATTATTTCAATGGGTTGTAACTCTGAAAATAATGCGAATTTTTCAAAACTTCTAGTTGAGCTTCCATAGAGAGGTCTGAGCTATATACAGGCAAAATATTATTATAATAGAAGCCTTTTTCACAAAAGGATAACATTTTGAAAAAAAATTATTCCGAGTTAATTTTTTGACAAAATATTGCATTTAAACAACTTTTTTTTGTCAAAATGTCCTTACAACAATTTTGTATATGTATTCTAATCTATGTGACACTACATATCATGAAAATTATCCATTTAGGCGCATTTTTAAAATCACAGTTCCGAACGTAGTCGGATACCTTAAAGGCGATTATTACATAACAGTCAAAAAAGCTTTAAAAATATTGTTACAATTTTCTACATCACATTTGCGTGAACTAATTTAAACCTAATCCCACCAAACAACGCTGATAACCCACGAATAAAAATCTCTCCAATTCTCCTCCTTTCTCTTCCAGAATAACTTTATACTCAATAAAGTTCTTTCCTTTCAAGTAAGAAAAACTTTTCCTTTTTTGCTTTTATCTGTATAACAAGTAAAAAATTCTTTATTTGAGATGAGCCGATGAGTACTCATTTCTTTTGCCAAAAAAAAGTGGGGGGAGATAAGAGAAATAAGTCAGGAGTAGTAACACCCACGACTTTCCTTTTGTTGTTCCGATTGAAAGTGGCATACATTCTTAACACGACGGGACCCGTCTCTGTGGTCAATTTTCGTCCTCCAGTTGTATTCTTTTGAAAAGAAATCTTAGTTCTGGAAAGACAACCATTTATCGATAAATGTTTGGCGATATCTCGCCAACTCATTTTTCTTCAAGTGATCAAGAGATGCAAGCTCTGCCGATCATAAACGAGCTGTGCATTCAAGCGGAGTGTGTGAAAGATGCACTCTGCCTTGTTCCTTACTGTGACTCTCCTCTTTGTTTCCGTATCGGGAGAGGGACTCGAATTCAAAGCCCAACAAATACTACACTCGTTCCAGAAACGGCTGTTGGCAAATCTGGGTATAAATCAGTTACCTGACATGCGACACGTCAACACGACTGAGGCACAATTGCATAGGATGACAAAAAAATACCTGAGGAATATTAGGAGGAACCAACAAGAACTGCTTACTTTTCATCATACAGGTAAGAAAATTTTTGATGTTGTTGGTTTTTTTTTTCAAAGAAAATATTTATTTATATAAGTGTGATTGTTAAGAATTAGATCAGGGGTAGGGGAAAACTTTTCCAGGGTACGGGCTGCTTCTAATTTTTTCATGGTGTTGCGGTCCATCTAGTTTCATTGGTATTGTGAGATAAGAAAAGGTCTACAATGGTATCGGACTAGGTTGAAAAAGTTGCTTTTTAGGTGTTAGATGTTTGGTGTTGTTTGGGCCATTAGGAGAAAAAGAACTATAATTATTGAGGAAGAAGGACTACTAGATAAAACTATAGAGTTTTTTTTTAATTTGTTTTTGTGTTGCATTTCGCTTTATTAAATTTATAAGAATATTTTTATGTGTTTTTTAGAGAATGAAATTTTTACGATAACCTTGTACACAAAAAACGGGATATCTCAAAACAATCCAATAAAATTCAATAAAATTTGTAACGTATATGCTATGAACCCTTCGAAGTGTAACAAACCACAGGTCTTAAGACAGTTATATTTAATCACATTTTACAGCTATTTATAGCTTAGAACATACAGTAATTTTGATGAAAAATCATTAACACTGAATTTGAATGCTAATAAAGTATTTATTTCTTAAAATATTTTTTATCCTGGGGTTTGTGACATTTCAGATGGATAAAAAAGTATATGGAATGAAATTAAAATTGCATTATGTGCAATTTGTTTTTTATTTATGGCGATTTTTTAACTTTGTAAATTTTTGCTAAAATTTCATAAAAACAATTTTTTTTTCAAAAACAAAGGGTAATGCATGTTATTTATTTAATAATTATCACTTTTTAAAGTCTATTTATGTTCTTTAAAAGAATAAAATTATTGTGAAAATCAATTTTTCAAAAATTGGTCTCCGAACCTAATCGTATACTTAATGTAGTGATCTCCAAACCCGGTCCGTGGACTGGTACCAGTCCGTGGATCAAACACTACTGGTCCACACAAGAAACATTAAATTATTTCCATTTTATTTATTGTGGCATATTTTTCTTGGGTTTGGACTACTTTTTTAGGAAAATCACTTTATATTCCTTTGTTAAATTACTTTATATTCATTTTTGGAGTAGCTATATTTTATTTTGAAGGCACGTTTAAATACATTATTAAAATAATTATTAAAACAAAACAATTTAAAATATGAACAATCAACGTCCTCCCCTTCAGCGTGCCGCGGTAAAATTATTCAACGTTGACCGGTCCGCGGAGATGAAAAGGTTGGGGAACACTGCCTTAAGGTATCCGACTACCCTAAAATTGTGAATTTTGCCAGAAATTGACATATTTTTTATGATTTTACTTTATAAGCCATCTTATTAGCCTTATAAAAATACCAAGTTTATTATTTTCCATTCACTAGAACAAAAACTACAAGTGTTTTAGTAAAAACAGATGCCACTACTTTAAGCAAAATGTCATACTTTAAAATGCATTTTACTCGAAATGTGTGTGTTTCCCTTTTTTTTTTTTTGAAAATGCTGAAATGGAAACAGCAATTGCTGAAAAAGTTTTAAAAATAATTAATTGAAATTTTTTTGTGTATCTTCTGTATAATGGTAGAAGTGTTTTAACTTTCATATTTATCAATCACTGTTTTATTATAAAATTTACAGTCCCTTAAGTGAATATAATCATTGTTTTGTTTTTTTTACGCAATTTCATAAATTAACTAAGGTAAAGTTCTCTAGTTTTTGTAAAAATTCAAATATCTTTTATCCTGAAGGTCATTTAAAAATGAATTGCAAAACACACCAAAATTGAAAATTTGTTCATAAACTTTTTGTACAGAATGGACCCCGTTCATGTAATTTTTTGTAAATTTTTCTCGTTTTAGTAATAATAATTTCTTTTTCTCCTCTTAATTTTAGCATATTTTACTTGTAATGTACTAAATAAATTCAAAAAACCACAAAAAAAATCCCCACACCTCCATTTTTTTTGAAAAAAAAAAGTTGTCGCAAGTAGTCGGATACCTTAAGAATAAATATGGAATATGTACTTACCTACATATTACTATAATAAACTTAATTTTTAAGACCACGTTTAAAGCAAAACACAAGATTCAAACATAATAATAATAGACAAAATATAATAATATCAACTGATATATTTGTTATACAAAACAATTCAAAATGCATTAAAAAATAAAACATTTTCATTTTAAGTTAGTGCTCATAGTTATACACAGTAGAAGAACTTGCCTGAATACTGTCAGCTAATATTGAACATTTCGGTATGTATTGCTATCTGCTAATATTCAGGTGGTGACCCCAAAATGTCTTGGTGGTCCACTGGTTGATCGCGATCGACTTAATGCCCATCCTTGAATTAGATAAAGCACTACTGTTTCGCTTATAAACTTTCTTATTTCCATAGAGGAAAAATTATTTACTGTTTTCATGTAAGAAATCTGTGCAGTTTTGTAAATCTTAAAACCTTTCATTTGCACTGATGATTTAAACTGCTAAGATTTAGTTTTTGAACAATATCCGTTATTTTTAATAGATGTTACAGATAACTAACGTCATAGATAATCAAACACACTTAACAGTCTGTATAAATTAAATAATTTTTCAGTTTTTAATAAGTATTTTTCAACTAGTAACATAACAAGCCTATTTTTAGAGTGAAGAGTTTAGAGATAAGTGAAGAGTCAGAGTTTAGTTACTAAATTTCACACTTTCCAACAAGATTTAAAAAATATTCGGTTTCAGAGTTATAATATTTCATATGTGTATTGTACTTAAAGATATATCTGTATTCTGTAAGCTTGAATTTTTGGGATGAGATCAGAAGAGTTTACTTTGTAACATCATGAATAGAAAAAATGCTGTGATTTGAAATTGTTTTAATTTTTTTTTTAATTTAAAAAAATACTAAAGAATGAAATAAATTTAGAATGTGATGTTAACTCAATACAAGCATTTTTTAGCTTTAATTTTATATAAAAATGTAGGATCTACTGTAAGTCTTTCAAAAGTTATTTTGTGGATAACAAAAAGAAAGCTAGTTAGTTTTAGTATTTTTTTCAAATTCATACTTAACTCTATTTTAAAAAAAATACAACGATTTCATAGCAAAATTTTTTTCTGTTGTTTTAAATTTTGTACTTTAGTGTACAAACTGTAAGAAATTCATATTAAAATAAGAAGAATTTACTGGTTTATGTGAGGAATCGAAAAAGTACGTTAAAATATATAATTTCAAAACTTCACACCATACTACCCTCCCCGATCTTTAAGAAAAAGTAATACTCTTAAAATATCTCGTAATCTCTGTAAATTAAATAATGCTTCAGTCTGTTTAGATTTTAAACATTTTTAACCAGAAATAAACACTTTTTAACAAAAAATAAGCATTTTTCAGTTAGAAATATATCAGGCCTTCTTTTTCTTATTGTGAAGAGCTAAGAACTATTACTAAAAGTGTTTTTCTTTAGAAGTTGAGCTTTTATTAAAACAGATTGAACCAGTTTTATATTCATATATTTTTTCTTAAATAAGTTCATAGCATTATGTTTTAAATGAACTTGTCAGCTCCAAAATACTTATCAGATAGGGAATGGAGGATCTATTGCAGAGATCCATATGCTTGTGACGTAAAGAAACGTGAATGTTTTGAATGAGAAGGTTGCAAAATACAAGATAATTTTAGCCACATGTATTGTGAGAGTTTAAAAGTAAAGGAAAGTATATTTTTGAAAAATACAAAAATTGCATACTTTAATTAGATTAGTTAATACTCCCAAAATACTGAGGTAAGCTATTATATCGATTTGTACGGAACCAGTACACAAGATAAAAATATCTACATATAAGAACTGACATTTTCTTTCGAGAAGGGTTTCATACTTATCAAATAGTTTATCAAAACATTTTACATTGTTGGTTTTCTTTAACCTTTCATCTACCACATTACGATTTACTGTAGTTTTTTTTTCCCGCAATTTTTTCACTACATTAAAATTAAGGGATATACATAAACAAAATACTCAACTTTGGGAAATTTAATCCGTTGGAGCTAATTAATTAATTAAAGATAATCGACTATAAAATTAATTAAATACACAGTTCATTTAAAATAAATAGTCAAATCGTTTCCTAAAGTAGTCATTAACATACAAAAAAAATAAGAAACTTACCTTTTGACATTAACTATTTTTTCAGAATAAAAATGACGATCTTCGCAATCCGCTTAAAACGCCGTCAGCTGAAAATGCAATTTCTGCTCTAAAACTATTCGCCTTCTCCGCTAAAATACTCATCACAGAACCCGTGCAGTCATGTATCTTCCGAGATACAGGAATATATTCTTTGAAATCCACTCTTCCAAGATTTCAACGAACATTCCTGCTAAGTATCGTCAGAGTATTCGTAAAAATGGTTATTCTACGTAATTGTAAAGTGAGTGGTACTTATAAGTACCGTCGGTAGATAAAGAGTTGAAAGAAAATAAAAATAAAGAAAGAACATTTAAAACAGGAAATAGATATTTATTTTTTGTTTAAATTTAAATATATATAAGGGACCAGAAAACGGTATTTTATTTTAAGTTTTTAAAATATCATAATTCAAAACACTATGCAAAGTTTGCTTGAAATATCATTTTTTCATGAACATATATATATAAAAAAAACGGGATTTTTCATTTTTCTGCTTCGCTCAAACATTAACAACAGCAACAAAAAACACTTAAGGCTGTCTTCGGTAAAAGTACGAGAGCTTGAACTAAACGCGAAGCACATTTTCAGACAGAAAAAATGCCTCAATTTCAATGGAAATTTGGAATACTATAACTCCTACCTCTGTTAACAATATAGTGTTTTTAAAAATGCCAAAATATTCCATGAATACTTTCTTTTTTTTTCTTATAATACGTGAAGGCATAGCCCATTTAACATTACGGTATAGGAGAAAAAGCGCGAAACACATTTTATACCAGAAGAAATGAATAAACTGTTAAAAATGGGAAGTATAATAAAAAAAAAAATTCTGCTCTCTAAAGAATACTGAAGCCAGAATATCATATTAATGTTTCATTTTTTTATATCTGAAAAAATGTCCCAAATTCTGGTCCTATTCTTTAACATTAACCGAAGACAGCCTTAAGAATTTTTTACTCCTGCTTTATACATGTTAAAATGTACGCAACAAGGTCCATCATCATTATTTGGCTTATGAAGAATAATAGACTTATGGTGAATGATAAAGTTTCTAATATTCTATGATACACAAATCGCTAGAAGAGCTATCAGAATATATATATATATATAGATTCGTTTTTACTTGACTCCACTTCCCTACGCTACAGATCGACGCGAACCCTTACTAGAGTCTAAGCAAAAGGGATAAAAAAAAATGCGGGAGTATGTTTAGCATTCAGTACTACAAAGTTATTAAAAATAGATAAAAGTACAAATGTTAAAAGAGTGGACGAACGTGTAAAATGAGTTTCAAACTGTACAAATTCAATAAAGTTATTAATCTGTGGTGCTGCCATCTATATTTAATAACTGGCATTTTTCAAGTACTATGTAAAATCTATGTAAAAATTATAGTCATGAAAAGGAAGACTTGTGAGCGTAAATTATGAATTAAAGATGCGGAAAATTTTATAAATAAACTATTTTAAATAATCTTATTGAAAATTATAATCTACTAAATTTTTATCGCTTTTTATTGATATACATATATATATATATATATATATATATATATATATATATATATATATATATATATATATATATATAATATATTTATTCAGATGTTTTGTAAACTTCATACTTTTCGAAATAAATAATTAAATAAATATTAGCTTCAAAATGTAAACGTTAGCTGCATATTTTGCAATACATAGCAAAATAGTCATTAGCAGTAAAATGTATATGAATTTATCACTTAAAGAAACTTACTTCCGAAATCGCGTAGTATTTTAAATATATGACAATTTTTAAATCAACCTAAATATTTACCTTAGATTCCTAATAGAATTATTATTTTTATTATTACCTAATAGATTCCTATTCAGGCCCAGAGGCCGAGTGGTAGCGTATCCCGTTTCCGCACCACATTTCAGGGGTTCTATCTTCGGGCTGGGCAAGGTCGACTCAGCCTTTCATCTCTTCAGTGGGTCGATAAATGTCTACCAAGATTTCTTGGGGACTAAACACTGGGAGTTTCGCTTCAGACTGACCACCTGATCGGGATGTCGAAGGGAAAAGATGAAATTAGGGCTTTCGTCAAATCCCTAAAGGAGATTGTCTTGGGGCCCAGGATTCTAGGTGCCCCTAATCGTTTCTGTTACGCCATTGCCCCATAAGAGAGGTTTGTGTAAACAAATGTGTTTCATATTGGGAGGAATGGATGATTTTTCGCGTGTTGTACCTTTTAATTTCTTTCATGATCTATTTCTACACTATACACAAATATCTTAAACATAGCGCTTAAATAACAAATAGTGATTACGTCCATATTATAATTCTTTTAGATAATATACAGGGCTCATAGATCAACTATACAGAGTAATTCGCTACCAGACCAACAAACTTGCAGGGTGTGTAGAGGGTTCAAAGACGACTCGGAATCACAAAGGAATGCAAGGCTCAAATGTCCCAATTGCGAGCTATGGTGCAAAGAAGCATAGAAAAAGAATAGAAACAGCAACATATCAATGAGACAGAAACATTTTTTTCAGAGGTTGTACTACAACAGGGGCTCGAAATTACGACCAGAAATCGTCTGGTAAGCCTGACAGTGACGCTGCATTGAATTCCTTAAGTTCTAAAAGATTTCTCCCGGCAGTCTTGAGGTAAATGGCGCTGAACGGAAGGTGCCTTAAATACCAATCCACCTGGAAGTCGTCATTTCAGATACGTTTCCTGAGGTAGAAGGATAAATTCGTATTCAAACAAGGAACTAGTCGACATGCCGATCTTTTATGAAGCTGTGGATTATAACAGATACCCCGCTCAATGGTAGTATCAGAATACGTGGCATCCCAGAAATCTTCTAGAATGCAAGAAATTCCGTGCAGCGCTGCTGTCAGGCCTACCAAAAGAATTCTAGTCGTAATTTCGAACACCTGTTGTAGTACAAACTTTCAATAAAGTGTTAAATTAACATTAATGTGTTATATTAACATTATGTGGGAGCTGTGCGATTGGGCGTGCATTTGAATCCCTGGGAAGGCATGGATGTTTGTAAATGTATAGTGCCTTTGCGGCATGAGGGTACTCTAAATAGCTATTGAGCCTTCTCTTGAGGTACTCTCGAAATTGGGGTGGAATCTAGGCAAATCGTACAGTCACGTGTATGGTATTCAAAACTACGCTAACGACAGCCGTATGGCTACGACTATCTTGCCCCTTGCCACGATGAATTTCGAGGGCTTTGATCCGATGTTGCTGTCGATCAGATGGCAAAAGTAACAACAATAAGTTTTATCACATGCATAAAGCAATATGTTAAATTTAAGTTCAGTGTCTATATCGATGGCTACTAAAAATCTGCTTTTGTATAACATTGGCGCTATATATATATATATATATATTGTCTCTGTTGTGTGTACGTTTCGCAATAAAAGAACAAGTAATCCGTACAATAACACTTTTGAAATAAATAAGCTACTCATGATTTTTTTTTACATTTTTGTAGGTACTTTATTATTATTTTACTCTTTCAGACTGTGAAAGTAACTCCCATGTGGTATTTCATCTGGACTTGGATCATGATTCTCATCTTCAGTGGGCCAGACTCAGGTTTCCCAATGCCAGCATCCAGGACAGCTCAGAAGCAGTATTTCAGTGGCGCAGGAACGGCCAGAAACGTTTCCTCCACCTACCTTGTATTAAATGCTGTGGCGCCAGGCTCGAACTTAAAATCCTCAACCCTTCCGTCCATCGTCTCAAGAGATCGGCTTGCGATCATAAGTGCTGCAGGCGTTCTCTCAAAATTTCCTTCAAAGAAATCGGATGGAATTGGATCATCCAGCCAAAAGAAGTGCAAATTTTCTATTGTAGGGGAAGATGCAATGGCACGAATGACATCTTCTCCAGTAATCACGCCATTTTTCGGAGCATTCTCAACATCAAAGGGCACAAAGTAACCCGCCCCTGCTGCACACCCTATAAACTAAAAAGCCTCGAGCTGCTTCACTATGATAATAATGAACCTCCTCAGCTAGTGGTGACCAATCACAAGGGCATGATTGTCGATGAGTGCGCCTGTACTTGATATAGCCAAAGATTAGGTCATACTCACAGAAAGTCGTATACATGACTGGCACTCTCAATATGTTAAATGTCTTGTGTTTGCTAAGTATATGGTAAGGCGACTCGGTACCCTCTTTGAACAATTTTTCAATTCCTACTACTATAGTTCACTCTCTGCCTATATATGTATGCATATATCTTGTTCAAATTTTCAATTGTGTTAATAAAATACTTTCTATTCATCGATTCAAGTTCAAATACATTTTTTTCAACTTATAGGGGATGACACATGATGTTAATACAGTTTTTTCAAATATCAATTCAATAATTACATTAAAAAATGAATAAATAATAACGAACCAAATAATAGTACAACATATATAGAAAGGAAAATTATTCGTTGTGTCCCTGTAGCGCAATGGATAGCCCTTTGGACTTCTAATCTAAAAATCGTGGGTTCAAATCCCTCTTCGTCACTTGACCATAGTTCAAATTACGTGGTTCGTCGCCAAAAGCCCTCATGTTGCTGAACAGTGCGACGTTAATATTCACTCACTCACTCACTCAAATCCCACTTTTCACTGTACTATTTCATTAGAATAATTAAGTTTAGTTAATGAAAAATAGTAACAAAAATAGTCCAACACCCTATATAAAACGGAAAATATGAAAGTTACAAGGAAAATCGCTTTTTTTCTATTTTGTCACTTAATGTTGTGATTCTGCCATATGTTTTTACATATTTATATTAATTTTAATTATTTAATAAAAAGTAAAAATAAAATAAGATTTTTCTTTGTTGACCTAAGTAGAAATTGACTTAATTTTTTTATATATATTATTTGTTTTTTACTTATGTACTCGAATCTAAGCCACCATCGATTCTAAGCCTCACCTCAAATTCTCAAAATGTTTTTGTGAAAAAAATATTGTCGTCGATTCTAACTTGCACGCTCAATTCTGTACACGTTTTTGAGAAGAAAAAATTGTGCAAAAGGTTCGTCAATATACGAGACTTAAGAAATTTTTTTTAAAAAATTAAATAATAAGAAATAATTAGAAGTTAATTATTTCGTTATGTTACCAGTATTAAAAACTGTTAAATACATACATGAAACTACAATTACTCTAAGCTCCAGTTTCACATTTCAAAATGATCCGTCACTCCGATTGTCACATCTGACTTTGGTACTGGTGCCATATTCCGCGCCATCCATTGCATTTGTTATGCAACAATTTTTTTGAAGAATGTATTGTAAAAGGATTATAAAAGCCTGTAGTGACGTTTGAGATAAATAAAGGCACCGTTATATTTATTAATTTAAATATTTAGTTCATATACGTCACAGCTATTGCGCACGCGTGCGTGTGTGTGTTTACTTTATAAAGTCTCTCTAAGAAAAAGATCTATATTTATGTGTGTTGCTTACTCTAAGCAACACACATAAATATAAATATTTTTTTTGTGTTATCAAAAAAAAAACATATTAAGGTATCCGACTACGTTCGGAATAGTGATTTTAAAAAAGCGCATAAATGGATCATTTTCATGATATTTAGTGTCACATAGATTAGAATGAATGTATAAAATTGTTTTAAAGACATTTTGACAAAAAAAAGTTATTTAAATACAATATTTCGGCAAAAAATGAATAATCTTTTTTCAAAATGTTCTCCTTTTGGGAAAAATGCTTCCATTATAATAATATTTTGCCTGTATGTAGCTCAGACCTTTGATGATTTTTGACTTTGATGATTTTTGAGACTGATTTTTGAAAAATTCACATTATTTTCAGAGTTACAACTCATTGAAATGATTATCGGCTTTTTTTTTTTCCTCAAACTTTTTCCCCTCTGTTGTCGTAAAACATGGATAAACCCACTTTTAAGTTATATATTTCAAAAATTCTAGTTGGACCTCTGTACAGAAGTCTGAACTATATACAGGCAAAATATTATTATAATGGAAGCATTTTTCACAAAAGGAGAATATTTTGAAAATGGTTCATTTTCTGTTCATTTTTTGTCAAAATATTGTACTTACCGTAAAATCCGGTGTATAACGCGCACTTTGAACACAAAAAATAAGATCGAAAATTAAGGGTGCGCGTTATAAGCCGGGATAAAACGATAAGCTTTAAAAATAACAAAAGGATGGGTATAAAAAAATTTACTTCTAGATTATCAAACACTGTTTATTTAAAAAGAAACTCTGTTTATGAACAAGAACAGTTGAGTTCAGAAGTATACTACTTTTTCAAAGTCTGGGATAATGCATTGGGGAAAACTTAAAACTAAAAACAATGAATCAATATTTCAGACTTGTTAAAAGAGGCGCGTTATACGGATATATCTTAAAATTAAAACATTTTATTGAAAGTATTCTTATTTCCCAAACTTTATAATAAAAATCTTTTTTATATCCATTTTCTAATCTAAAATAACACAAATATCATAAATATTATACATTTATACGCTTTTGCAAAATCACGGTTCCTAACGTAGTCGGATACCTTAAACGTTTACATAAATATTTTGCGATAAAGTTATACATCGGGAGAGATTTATATTAACGTCGCACTATAAAGTTGCACGAGGGCCATTGGTGACGGACCTCGTAATTTTGAACCATGTTCAAATGACGAAGACGATACTTGACCTGGCACCCGTTTCTAACTTCCAATAGGAAGACGTTTGAGCCTCGTCAGATTTAACGTGCATCCGCCTTCTCTACATGGCGGCACTAAACCCGAGGTCATGACTCACAAGCAACGAGTCCACGATCAGGACCACTAAGCTACCGCAGCCACATTAAATGTCAGGATATTCTTGAATTAACAATTAGGTATTTTTACATATTAAGTATTTCAATGTTATTATTATATACATATACTATATCTTTATATATAAAAATCCCGTGTCACGGTGTTTATCCACGATGAACCTCAAAACTACTCAACCAATCTTAATATAATTTTGCATATTGTATGCCATTTCGTTCAACTTGAAATATAGGACAGTTTTTAACTCATTTTCACAACGTCATTATATTTTTTTATTGCTGGAAATGTGAAGAATCCGGGAATGGGGAAAAATTTACGGCAAAATGTTGCTATGCGCGTATTTCTGCAGAAACGGATTTCGTAGATCAAGGTGCACGAAAAGTGAAAGGCTGGCTTATTTCGGGGCGTGGATCCCGAATCTCGAATCGGTTACCAATAATACCCTTAACTTTGCTGGATAATGCCGGACGACCGTATTTTAGACACATCGTCACAGGGGCTTACCTTAAAGGTTGTGGAGTGCGAAAACTTGACCTCTGGCGCATTTCAAGATGGGCAATCCGAGTCTAATATTCGATCCGAGATTCGGATAATTCGGGGTAACCATATATCACGTGGACCATAGCAGAAGCTTACCCTAAAAGTCTTGGAGCGGGAAAAGTGCATGTCTGGTGTATTTCGGGAATTTAAAGGAGAATATGAAATTGGATTTTAGAAACTTCCGTAACTTTGCTGAATAATGCCGGATGACCCTAATGTCCCCTTCCAGGAACTGAGCTTGGAGGCTCAGGATCAGCGAAAATAGCTCTCGGTTGCGTCTACGGACACAAAACGAGGATTTGAAATCAGATTTCAGAAACACGCGTAGCTTTGTCGGATATTGCGGGAAATGGCTTTGCTTTCGAGTCACGCGAAGTCACGCGAGTCAGTCGCGAGTACGTTTCGGGGCGGGGAAGGAAAATCTGAAATTGGATTTTAGGAGTTTCGGTAACTTTTTTTGCCAGATAATACCGGACGACCGTAATATACGTGGACAATGGTGTCGGTCTAACTTGCAGACGTAGGGACACAAAAATCAGATCCCTGACGTATTTCAGAACTGCCTATCCGAATATTCTATCCAATTTGAGAAATTCCTGTAACTGCCAAATGACCGTATTTTACACGAACCAAGGGAAGAGATCATTCAGAATTCTCGGAGTCAAAAGTGCATTCTCAATATTTTTCTGAATATTAAACAAGGACCTCCTGAAATTTGCCTTTAGAAACTCCCAACTTTACCGGATAATGCCGGACGACCGTAATGCCCCCTTCCCTTTAGGGGACTGGAACTTTGCAGGGAGTATGGACGCCGAAAGTGGGCGCCGGGTGCGGGGGTGGGGTACGAGAATCTGGATTCAGATTTCAGAAACTTTGTAACTATATTGGATATTGCTGGATTGAGGTCGAAAGGCTTTGCGTTTGAGTCTCGCGTCCGAATTTTTATTCCCTATAGTTACTTGAACTTGAAGGCGCAGCCCTGCAAAAAAACGATCTCAACCGAAAACTGCACTAGCAATTGCATCTTCAAATATTGTTGCCACTTTGTTAGATGGTGAACAAACTGCATATTCAACATTCAAGCTGCCATTAGACATTCATTTGAATCCAGACGCAATCTGTAACATTAAAAAAAAAGAAGTGGAATGGCTACGGTATTTCAAAAGAGAACAGCCATAAACAGGGATAAATGTACCATGGCCCACAAACATTCACTCAAAGCATTACATGGAACTTTACAAGATTTAAACGGCAAAGGAAAAATATTCGGGTAAAAGCATCCTACTATTGTCTGGTGATTTCCGACAGACGCAAAAACTCCTCGCTCTACTTTCTTTGCCTCACGAGATAAACACATGTTTAAAACACCGTTTTGCGCCGAAACGTTTGCAAAAACTTCGATTGATCATAAACATGTGAGTGCAATTGCAAGATGTTCAATCAGCGGAAATATTTTCGAGCCAAACCCTGCCGGAGAGGTTGGAAACGGTGAAGAAAACTGCATCCCAACATATAATGTATTAAATTTCCAGAAAATTTCTGCACTGTTGTTCGATAAAAGCGAACTGATAGAGAATCCCTTCCCAGATATAGTGAAAAATTATCTAGCTAATGATTGACTCTGTAATAGTGATACATAGACAGAAAATATGTTGTTGTCGACGAAATAAACTTCCAGATAGAGAGTTATTGCCAGGTGACCTATTGCTTTTTAAATCAATCGATACTATTGTTGATGGAAACGAAACCCTAAATTTTCCAGTTGAGTTTTTGAATTCTCTGGATTTCGCTGGAGTGACACCATACACACAATCTTCGGTTGAAGATTAGTTCACTGGTTATTCTGCTGCGTAACTTAAATCCATCTCGATAATACAACGGTACACGTGTGGTCATCAAAAGAACTACCAGGAAACTTCTTGAAGCAACCAATTTGATTGTAAAGTTTAAAGGAGAAATCGTCCTGTTGCAGCGTATTCCTCTGATACCGTCAGAATCTCCAATACCGTTCAAAATGCTTCAATTCCCGATTTGTTTGGCCTTCACAATGACCATAAATAAATTTTAAAGTCAATGTTCATTTGGGGCTTGGACATAGAAAATCCATGTTTCCCGCATGGTCAATTCTATGATGCATGCACTCGTGTGGGGAACCGTCGAATTTATTTGAGTTAGCAAAAGAGAGGTTACTGAAAAATATTGTACACCGTATAGTTGTTAATTTAATTTTTATAACTTGAAATGGTAAACATAATATTAAAAAATGCTCAAAAAACCATCGCGCGCGCGCGCGTTACTCATTTATAAAATTAAATCTTCAACAACTTCGTAAGTAATTCATGCATTATACTATATTGAAATAAAAGGCGAGTAAAATGTACAAAATAAAAATAATGTGTTGTTTTATGCTTAATTTCTGCCCTCCGGAAATTGGCTTTGAAGATTAATTTTACTGCATTGAATAGTTCGGAATAATATTAAATCAGCGTATTACAACAAAGCCACATCTAAGCAGGATCGTGTCAGCTAGTATACCAAAGTTTCTCAACTGTGGGAGTGTGCCCCCCAGCGGCATGATAACCCCTTAGCGAGGGGGCACGAGAATATTGAAAAGTCGAAAGCAAAAGATTTAAAAAAATATATTAATTTACTGAAAGTAAACAAATAAAGTTCTGACATAATAAAAATAAATTACATTCTTACCCTGATATAATACACTTTTAAATATACTACTGCGCAATGCATTTTATGCTTAATTTATAACAATAATAAGTTAAAAACAAAGTTTAATAATTACCAGACCCCATGGGCTTGTCATATATAAAATTTATATGCAAAAAATTAACACTTATCTTAATAATTTGTACTGTTTATGATTAGTCTCTAAAAATGCCGATTATGTAAATAAATATATGATTCACTCCCCCAATGTTACAATACCGGATAACACGGTGGCGAATATATAAGGTGTGTTTGGGGTGGGGGTGGGTAGAAAAGGAGTTATAATGAGCACAAATCATTGCTTGCTGGTTTCTACATTCTAAGTAAAAATAAGTTTCTACATACTAAGTTTGTACATTCGAAATAAGTAAATCCTTCGCAAACATTGTCAGGATCACTTTATTGCATTCCAAATGCCTTCGGAATAATTTTTTTATGGATAGCAATTCACAGAAAAGATCTTACTTTGGACAGACGTATATATACGTCCGGGGAAAATAAGGCACAGGCTGAGCGAGTCGTTTATATACGTACTTGAGGTTACAGTCGTATTGCAGGTTTTGCATCAAAGTATAGTATTATTGAATTTAATGCATTGTTATTGTATGGAAGTGGGGCGCAATGAAAATTATGACTGAATATTGAGTCGCAAGTATTGAAAGTTTGAGAAGCACTGTAGTATACTATAAAGCTATAAGACGTCTAATTTGATGCTCAAACAAAGAAACATAACTGAGATAGTTATAAATAAGGATTTGCAACTTGTTGCTTAACCCTTTATCTACCGCATTATGATTTACTGCAGTTTTTTTCATGCAATATTTTTCGAATCCTACATACTGGAAAAATTAAGGGATATACATAAAAAAATACCTCAATTTTTAAAATTTAATCCATTAGGAGCTACTAATTAATTAAAGATATTCAACTGTAAAATTAATTATAGACACTGTGTGCACTTAAAATAAATATTCAAATAGTTTCCTTACGTCTTCACATTAACATAGAAAAAAAATAAGACACTTACCTTTTGACATTAACTATTTGTTTGGAACAAAAATAACTATCTTCGCAATACGCTGAAAACGCAATTTCTGCTATAAAACTATTCGCCTTCCCCGCTAAAATACTCATCATAGAACCCGTGATTCCATATATCTTGGAAGAGTGGTTTTAAAAGAATTTTCCTTCTAAGTATCGTCAGAGTATTCGCGTAAAAATGGTTATTCTATGTAATCTTAAGGTAAGTGATAAGTACCGTCTGTAGATAAAGGGTTAAGTAACCAAGTGAGATACTTGGAATTTATCACGTAGTGAAAAGTTACAGCTACTTATATCAATAAAAAAATAATTTTTAATCTAAAGACGTGTAAATGTTGACAAACTTTACATATGTATCAATTAACACACACACACAATAACATTATCTGTATCATACGTTCTCAACGTGGGCGTTTGAGCCTTCCAGGGGGGTAGCAAAAGACCCAGAGAAAATTAAGGGGTGTTTAGTAGGCACGGAGGGGCTTCGTCACATTAAAAAATATATAGTCTACAGAAGACAAAAAAGAACACGCTGATTATATACTAACAAAAGTGAACTTTAATACTGGTTACCTTAAGTTGATTGTATGTATTTAAATAATGTCTATCACGTGTACGAAAATTCCCATATTTCGGTAGTTCGGGAAGTGGATGAAAAAGATTACATTACATTTAGGCCTACAGTAAATTGAATGATATAGTAGATTTTAATTTCTGTAGAGTACTTGTTGCCTTTGTCTGTGAGCAGTAGGAAAAATGTTTTGTCCGTTGCATTTCATTACGTATATTATGCAAGAAATCTACACTGGTGTGCAAATCTTAAGCAACAGGTGGATTTATTGCCATAACTTCACGAAAAATCATCTGAGAGACATGAAATTCTGAAATGAGGGAGAGTATTATGTACGTAAAAGATGACGAAAGCATCGGTGCTGAAAAAGGAATACAACGCATACGGTATGGAATCAAACAAAAACAAGCTTTATTGAACGCATAGTATCGTGACTCATGATTGTCTATCCAACAGGAAGAACAACAAGTAGATGTTCCTTAATATGGTATATGCTCTCCCCTTACTACAAGGGTTGCTTCGCACCGTCTCCGCATACTCAGAACCAGCTGGTGCAACATTTTGAGGTAGGAGAACATTCCTCAATCAACATTTGTTTGAGTTGTTGGTTTTTTTTCCGGATGATGTAAGCGTGTGGTAATCAGTCCCCCCAAAGCTTCCCACACATGTTCGATGGGTTTTTAAATCTGGGGAGCACGCTGGCCAATCCATTCGAGTGATATCTTCACTTCCAGCAGCTCCCTCAACAGCAAGAGTGCGATGTGGCCGTGCATTGTCATCCATAAAATGAAGTCTGGCCAATGGCACCTCGGAAAAAGACGCTCATGGGGAAGAAGTACCTCTCACAATAGCGATCCCCGGTTACAGACCCTCTGTCAAAAAATGTGAAGCTCAGTTCGCCCGTTCAGCATAATGCCTCCCCAGACAAGAACCCCAGGACCACCGTAACGGTGTCTTTCCGATGTTGGACGTCTATCGCGTCTTTCTGCTAACATAACCCCTATGTTCTTGACGGCCACGATTAATGGCAAAACTTTTCCAACCCAATACCAAGAAGATAAACAAAGATAATATGTAAATTAGATTACTATAAAAGGATAGAAGCTTTGATGATGGGAGATAGCGTGGAAGCCTAGATATAGCGCGGCAAGCTTAGAATATAGTGTGGAATTATTCTGATCGATAGCGTGACAAAGCAGTGTGAAATCTTGCAGATCAAGAGTTAGCAGCCCGATAGTTTTGGAAAGGATAGAAGCCTAAGATAAAGAAATTGGAATCATCAAAATAAAGCTTATAGATATCATTCTCTAGGTAAAAAGGGAAAGGGGGACTGAAAAGGTAATATTGGATATAAGTAATTAGATGAATAGGATTATTAATGATAATTGAGATAAAGGCTCTAGTTGCGTGATCTGACTTGAATACGTGGTTTAATTTGGGGGTTGACTCTCACTTTAATTAAAATTGTCAAATTAGAATTTAAGTAATATAAATTATTCTTAATAAAAGTTGTATTAAGAATTATTATGTCTCATCATTTTGATAATCCACACCTCTAGCTTACTGGAACCGGCACGACATGGTCATCACAGGATGGCTATGTCGCAATGTTACGGGGTAAAACCGGGGCCCGATCCCTCTCCAAATCAAAACGCGTTGAGAATCGCTTCGGTACTGAACCGACTCTCATCCGTAAAGAAAGGACACGACTCCATTGATCAGTTGTCCAGTTTTTGTGCTCTCTGGCCCACTGTAAACGGTGGCTTCGGTGGCCAACTTTTTAACGGGAGGCAGCGTTCGGGGTGGCGACCGAATAGGCTCCCCTTTGTGAAGGCGTCTGGCCCAGTAAACCGCTACACTTGTCGACCCGTTGATGTACAGAGTTTCTGAGCAATGGCGCTTGCTAACCGCTGTCGACCACTTTTCGCCTGCAGGATGATATATCCCGGTCATCCCCTGTATTTACGTCCCCGGGCGGCCACCACCAACCTTCTAACAGCTGTACCTGTGGTTTGCAACGCTTTCCAAGCGCGAAACCACACTTTTGCTTAGGATTCCGAACCTGCGGGCTACACTGGTCATGTACGCCCTCCCTCCAGCTCTTCCATCATTCTTCCACGTGTGAAGTCGTCCAGGTGATTTCTTTCTAGCCATATCAATGAACTGACCACTGGCACTTGCAGCGAATATGTTGAATTGCGTCTCCGTCCTTCATTTTATTCTACTGTTGAGCAAAGCGCGCGCCGACATCACGCGTTTTGCGTGCGCTCACGTCACTTTACGTTTTGTTCCTGATATTTGCATTACCGCATGGCGTTTTATTGACTTACGTGTTCTGTACTGATCTCCTGCGGCCTCTTTTCTGCAATTTCAATGGCTATTCGCTAAATTTTTTACATTGTTAAGCTTAAGTTTTGCACACACCAAAGTGTAATTAAATATGTTAACCAGGAATTATCGTGTGATTCTTAAAGGTTGTAAACTTCAATTTTTTTTATTTAAAAGCAATAGTTTATTATGAATTGCTTCATATCATGAAAACCTTCTTCAAAAAGAATCTTTTTATAATGTATAAGCTAAAACTTCTTTATTCCACTCTTTTTAAAATGAGGAAGAAAGCCTAATAGCGTATATATATTCCAACAATATCCTATCTAAAACTAAAATATATAATATTACACATTTAAATGTATTTGTGGCAATGATATTTCAGATTCACAAGTAAAAAATTGGGGTTTTTAGAAAAAAAATTCAATTGAAAAATATGTTCTATTAGTAAAAAGAATATTTTAAAGTACTAATTCTTGCTTTCACCATGTAATATGTACGCTCTCTTGGAGTGGAGGGGGCGGTATCGAACATCACCAAAAAAGGGGTGTCAGTCTGTAAAACGGTTGGGAAGAAACTATGATCTATATTAATTCATATATTAATTGGGTGAGTGAATGTTTATTAACATCGCACTATAAAGCACATTATAAGCGACGACCCTCGAAACCGGTGGCTGTGTCAAATGCGACCTCTGCTGTCGCTGGTGGTGGATGCACAAAAATCAAAAGACATTTTAATAAAATCAACAACTTACTTGACTTTCAAATTGCTACCAAAAGGTCATTATTCAAGCAAAGGAGTTATCAGCTTGATTAAAAACTTAAATCTCAACAATAATTATTAACAAGTAATATAGAAAAAAAAAAATTTTAAGTCATTTCCTACTTCGGATTAACAAAAGAAAAATTTTCTTTTTAGCTACTTTTATTAAATAGTTACAATTAATATAAATATGTATATACATAGGATAGAATCACAACATAAGTGGTACTAATTTGTATTACTATCATTAAAGTATCGTTGTGTCATCCAAAAACAACGTATATAAAATTTCAGTTCAACTGAATGCTTAAAAACGTGAGAAAAACCTTTTCAAGTTTTGACACAAGTCACCAAAATGATAACGTGGCTGTATTTGTAATTCCTTAAATAATAATTAGTTCTAATCAATTTTTTTATTAATTATAATTAAATTATTGTATTTTCATTCAAAAGTAATCTTGTATATAAAATGTCAGCTGAATTGAGCGCTTTAAAATGTACTTTTATTAACGATTGAAATTCCACCAAGATAAATAAATATATATAGAGTGTAAGCCAATAGAAGGAATTGAAAAAATTACTTCGCTTGTCGGTAAATTCCGAAATAAATGCTACTCTCGTCCTGACTTGACGTGAAATATCCTGTTCCGTGAAATGCAAAGACCTCCCTTACTTTAAACTTTGGTAGTTTCCAATTATTATTATTATTACTCAAAATTTCAGGTATCAGCCTGACTACGATCGACTTCTACCTCTTCACTTGATCTCAAACAGCAACTACATTAGCATAAATCATGATTCTTCCATAGAAAGCTACTTATAATCATACAACGTAATCACGAGAATTTTCACTTAAGTTTAGTGAAAGACGCAAGACGAAAAGTATGACATTAGAAAGCTGGCACTCCCTCCAAACTACCACACCACGACAACGAGTGGTTTTGAGACACGCATTGTGATTTATAATGTGCATGTTTCCTATTCACCGGGTTTTCAATGCCAAGGGTTCGAACTAATGACACTCCCGTCAATGAGCTTGTGATCAAAACCACTAGGTTACCCCGCCACAATGCATTTATTGGCACAAATATTCCTCGTGGAAATAGAGTTACGCTACAAAAAAGGAGTTTTCTGAAAAATTGATCCTTGGCTTAAAGGGCGTTATAGAACTATTTTTTATCTATTAAACCTACAGTTGTGTTTCAACCTTTCAATATTCGTGACCCAATATTCAATCATAAGTTTCATTGCGCCTCCCTCCATACAATAACAATGTATTGAATTCCACAACACTAGTATTTTGACAATGTGCCACACATGACTTTCAGGACGTCTCGTCCTTCTTCTAACATAACCCTAAGTTCTTTGACGGCCACGATTAATGGCAAAACCTTTCCCAAACCCAATACCAAGAAGACAAACGGATCAAATATGTAAATGAGATATACTTTTAAAAGGATAGAAGCTTTGATGAGAAGGAGCGGCAAGTTTAGATAATTTAGTGTGGAATCATTCGGATCAAGAGTTAGATGTCCTATAGCTCTGGAAGAAGGATACGTTCATATAAATTAAATTATAAAGCAAAATCTGAATCTTCTCATCTAAAATTAAGTTATATAGGTATTTCCCTCAATCGATGAAGGAAGGAGACTCTGCAAAAGGTAATATTTTGTATATAGGAAGTTAGATTAATCAGTTAATTTATTATAATTAAGATAAATGATCTAGTTGCGCGATCTGACTCTTGAATATAAGGTTTAATTGCGTTAACTCTCACTTTAAGAAAGTTGTCAATTAGAATTAAGTAATATGTAAGTTATTCTTAATAAAAGTTGTGTTAAGAATCCAATATGTTCATCATTCTAGATAGCTAATCCCACACCTCTAGCTTACGTGGGATCCTAATAGACATAGTCATCACAGGATGGCTATGTCTCAACTTTTAGTCTCTTGCGCCACTGGCGTATATAAACGTCTCGCTCAGCCAAAGCATTAATTTTCTGGACTGCTATACGTCTTCCGAAGTACGATCTTTCTGTGCAACGACTGTCCATAAAATTATTCCGAAAGCTTTGGAATGCAATAAAAGGACTTTGACAGTGTTTGCGAAGGATTTACTTATTTCAGAGGATTTGCTTATTTATCGCTTTTCTCCGCCCCCAAAAACATCACATATGAGCACCTAAGTGGGAAACGGTGGCATTGGGGCACTAATCGCTTAACTCTTATTCGGTAATTAAGGGATTAATTATAAACCGTGCAAATTACCAAGGTAAGTTTTAATACAAACCCATGGGGTCGCTGGTAGTTATCAAACTTGTTCTTAACTTAGTATTGTTAAATTAATTATAAAATACATTGTATAGACCCGGGATGGGCATTAACCGCGATCGACCGGTGGACCGCCAAGGAATTTTGGGGTGACCGCCTTTACTAAAACCTAAGAAGCGCATACCAAAGGAAACATATTTATGGAACAACTAGAATGAAGAATCGGATTTCTTAATCAATGCGGCTGTGTTTACTTAAGCAAGTGATTCGATAAATGTGTAGACGATATAGAAGCTAATCGCGGATGCATGCTTTTTAAATACATTCCAATGCCACTGTAAGGAAAAAAAGCGATCACTGCGATGCCCACCTTTTCAGGTCTTTTTCCCCACATACCGACTAAAGGGTAGAATTAATGTTAATGGTAGCTCTTCCCGCGATAGCATGGGATTGGCTATTGAAACAACATCCCACATCCCACGCTTTCACGGGATTAGGTTCTTGTGTTGATGTCAAGCCCCGCAATGTGGCCTGACTTGGCAGAGAAAAAATTAAGTACATACGTCGGTTTCAGGCTCATCGGTTCTCGTATGTTCTCTGCTCGCTATATTGAATACGCCCACGGTCTAGCAGTCGCTCACAGTTGTTCAGGATACAAATTGGCGTAATTCTTGTGTCACTTGCGGCTCTTCGTAGTAAACAAGAAAATCTCGGACACATTTTAAAAGTTAGCCCTACCGACAAAACAACTGTTAAGAAAAAGAAAACATACCATTTTAATACAGAATGATCACACCTACGCTCTGTAGGCACGCAAACATTTGAAAAACATTAGAGGTAGCCCGTACTCAGGGAAAAGTCTTCCGCCCACCCCGGTATAGACCGATACATTTGTGTAAAGTATATTGCAACAGTAAAATGTGCATTCTTTTTATTTTTATTAAAGTCAGAAACGTATTTTGCTTGTTACTTACAGTAAAATTAATAATTTTTTAAATAACTACAGTTATAAAACATTTTTATGCCGTTCAGAACAATGTTATTAAGTTAAAAAAAAAAAAAAAAATATTTCTCAACGAGAGTGGCTATTTCTGAAAAACAAAATATGTCCAATTAAACGCAGAAATTGTGAAATGCGACTGCAGATAATTTCTATAGATCTAGATTTCGACATTTTGTTTAAAATGCAAGCACGAATCCCAAAGCTACTAAATATACTGCATGAGTAGGTGATATTTAAATCGCAAATTAATACTATTGTGTAACTATTATAGTAAAATATAATAATTTTTCAAATAATATTTTTTTGTTTTTGTTTTTATATAAAGCCCCTAAAATATATTTTTATTTACTTTAAATATTATATTTTAAGATATATCCTTCTAAGGGTATATATATATATATATATATATATATATATATATACATATATATAGAATGTGTAGGGGCGTAGCTACCACCGTATCAATGATATGAGGCCCCCGAGCTACAAGGGCCCCAACATGTGTAAACAAAAAATCGTAAAATATTAACGAGGCCCAAAAGGGGTCCCAAGAAATTTTTGATGCAGGGCCCACTCAGGACTAGCTACGCCAGTGAGAATGGGGTTCCTCCAAAACACTTTATTGTCCTACGGGCTCCGTGCGCTGAAAAAGTTCGAAGTGCACAAAAATATTATCTTAAAAATTGATAGTGTTTTTCAAATAATATTTGCTTAGTCATAAAAATTCCAAATTTTAATGATTTTTTAAAGGGAAAAAAAATAATTCACACTATATTCCGATTGAAATATACCCAATAAACAAGGATTAACTATTAATTTCTATTTATGTATGCACCAAGGCAATATTTACCGAACCCTATTTTGTGTAATATTTAAAGCCAAAAACTACTACATACAATTACTCTAATTCTAAACCATATAGAAATTCAAAACATTCACACAACGATTTCATTGACTTCTTTATTGTATTAACCTTAATTAGAAGTTTAAATATAAACAAAGGAACGCCGAATAAAAATTTGATTTCTTTGCACATCTCCCTAAAATTGCGAGGACGTAATAATCACACGCATAGAACCTATATAAATCGCATTTTCTAAATCGGGTATGGTTTGGCGCTACTACCAATTACGCTACATACCTACTTTCCTGCAAATAAGCTGCTATTTTGTCCAATAGAACAGGCGAGAAAAAAAAATATGCTTACAGAGCAGACGTTTTTCCTCCCCTCATTAAGGCACCTACGCTTGTTTATACAGTTGAATGACTACATAGGAGCAATCACTGTTTATATGTTACGTATCCCATTCCCAGCTATAAAAAATCACAGTATTTCAGAATCGCGCCAGATTCGAACGTAATTGTAATACTTTGCATGGGGTAATTTTAAATTATTCATGGTAAGGTTAGAATGCAAGTTGGCTGTTTTAAAAGCATTTTTATGTTAGTTGCCTCAAAATAAAACACCGTCATACGATTATTCCAAAAGATATGCTTCCATTGGCATCACATTACGATGCAAATGAATATTTTTAATGTATAAATTATCTCTTTTTTTTGGATAATCAAATTGCGCTTAAAGGAATGAAAAACTACTTCAATGTATTAAAGGTACCAAGTTCGACATACATCATACTTGACCATTTTAAATTTCAAGCTGACAAGGAAATTCTATTAAAGACTCCATAACAGAGAGAGTACCTTTATAAAACATGAAACATTAATTGTAATTCCATTTCTAAATATTTAAATGCTTTATTGCGTTTTTGGAATACTATAGTAAAATTAAAGCTACAAACGTAATTTGATGGATATTTGTGGTGATTTTTTAAAAATTGTCATCAAAAAATTCCGATATATGATATGCGCGAAAAAAAAAAAGTTATAGTCGATATTCGCCAAGCTAAGGATATTATTTCATGTGGTTACTTTTATTTTCACTTTTGATTTTGTGTGGTTGCTAATATTTTACTCTTATCAAAACTGGTTTTTTATATTTTATAAAAATTACTTTTAATTTTACCCCAGCCAAATTTAATTTTTTTTGCCATTTTTTCCGCAATTATTATTTGTCTTTTATTTTGCCGTTATATATTTTTCAATACTTTATAATTATTATTACAGTATCTATGTACATATTAATTTTTGGCCTGTTTATATTTGTTGAAGTACTTATACAATTTCAAACGATTCTAATTCTATGTTTTTCACTAAAACATTTCCCTACTTTACGTTGCTCCACGTTTTCGTCCTCTGTCATTTATTATAACCACAAAATATTTCTGAACATTATCGGTAAGCATAGCATTATTTTTAAAAATAATATTAAAAGCTTACCTTTCTTTAAATTTTTTGGTTGAAAAGTGGCGATTACCGAATTCGCCCTTTCTGCCCACTTCAAGCCTACGAATAACTTTTTTAATTCCTTTTTCTGACACGTAAAAGATTCTCGCCTGGTTTGCTCGTCAAGTGAAATGCATATGTGCAGCAAAACATAAAACAGATTTCCTACGAGAGGTGCAAATTCTAGGTGTAAACAATAATTAATCCATCGAAATAATTGAAGCATTTCCAGCCAGTGAATTATTTTAAACTTTATTCTTGCCTTTACCTTTATTTTTAATTAATGCACTTTAAATATTTCATTCGCAGTCCTCAACGAAACTCAATTTTACGTATACGAAAAATTTATTCGAATTATTTTCAGCCATATATTCGAAACAATTAAACATGTATTATATTATCGGTATACCCATCTCTAAACCCGCCAAAGACTACCATCAATCTTTACATCCTTGGAAATATTCCTTTCAGGGTTTAAATCTTTTACCTTTTTAGTTATTTTATTTATTTATTTATTTCCATTTTTTCACATTCCACTTTAAATATTTTGTCTTTTGCTCTTTTCCGTTTTCATTTCTAATTTCCTGCAAGCCCTACTTCTTCGCACTGGAAACTACGTAATTCGATTGGCTCTTTCCAAATGCCAGTAAATACATTTTTGCTTAATGTTCTTTCTACCATTTTTAAAATTATAGCGCAATTATTTTCATTTTTCAAAAAGGGCTTTCAAAAGTTTCCCTTTAATAACTCCTGTTGTATAAAGTGAATGCAAAAGCTTCAAAGATTTATTTGGACGATACATATGTAATTTCATTTGACGAAAATATTCTTTAGTTTCTAAAATGCATTACCATGCCTATAATTTCAGGTACAAAAATAATGTAGATGAGATAAAAAAAAAAGTTACTATCAATGCACCAATTCAGTTTATATAAGGAAAACGTTTCGGAATACAAACACATAAATGACATTTAATTTCGTATTTGTTTTTGCTTTCTTTTGGAGAACATGAAAGTATTTGCTTGTACTGTTATGAACTTAAAACTTTCTTTATTTTAACTTCATACCCCTTGCGCTTCTGCGCGTAGCTTACAGCGGCGCCGATTCTTTTTTTTTCTTTTCTTTCTTTTGATTTGCGCATATTTTTACCTCTTATGGTACATGACAAAGCTAGGTTTTGAAAAGTGATGCAGTTTGACTGTGGTTCTGGAAATACTTATCTGGTATTTTCTCAGAGATTAAGATAGAATTTTCTTTTGATGAATAGAAGAATTTAGATCCTTAAAATTGAAAGGCTCTAATAAAAGCAAATGCTTCTTTGCTTTCAGAACAGCTATTTTTGAAAATTGCCACCAATCAATAAAACAATAAAACACCCCTTGTGAAATTATGAATTTAAATTTGGATACGAATTAAGAAATGTTTGCTGATTATTTAGATTCTCATCTATTTGAGAAAGAATTAAAGTAAAAGCTTTTATAAGATATATGAAAAAATTCTCTTCATGTCATGCAGACTGTACTTACAAAAAATTAAGCATCAGAGGCGTAGCTACCGCCGAATCAGCCGTATCAATAATACTGAATCCCCAAGCTTTGGGTCCCCGAAAACGTATAAGAATAAAAGTCAGAAAATGTTAATGCACTCCTAGAAAAGGCCTCAAGGGAATATGGATACAGGGCCCATTCAAAACTAGCTACACCAGTGTTAAGCATTAATTAGTTTCGTGTTACGGAATTGTAAAATAAAAAATGGTGCAAAAATTTAAAATTAAAATAAAATTCTTCCATTTTCTTATTTTATTAAGTAAGGTGTTTAATTATGGTGTATATACAAAAAAAAATTACCTTTTTTTAAACATTTTGGGTAAAAATAATTCACCGGTTAACGGATTAATTATTTTTTAAGATTTACATCATCACCATATTTCTGTCCACAAGGGTAGCAAATTAACCTTTCACTTTTCATAATTCTCATTTCAACTTTTGAAATTTGACTGCATGGTTACGAACTCTAAAAGGAAATTAACCGTTCTAGTTGTAAAAATTAATTTATTTATATAAATTTCAACGCATTCACATTTGTAAGAATATTATTTAAATATATAATCTTTACTTTTAGATATGCCAAGAAAAACTATTTAGAAACCCTACATGTATGAAAATACTATGTTCTTAACTAATCTACAAATAATTTAAATTTATTCTTTTTTTTTTTAAATTTTTTTTAATAATCTTATTGTAAATTGTTTCTATTTTACTCTTAAGAACTCATATCTGCATTGAAAAAATATTTACTACCTATAATGTTTTCATTCTTATGCATTTGAACACAAAAGAGAAGTGGTTTAATTAATTAACTTCATAATACCATCTCAATTCAGATAGTAATTCAAATTGAAGTATATCCTTTGGGAAGTGATTAAAGCTCCTGCATTTGGGTGTTACTTGACATAAACCGAGGTAATTTATAAGCAAATTATTAAGTAACAGAATCTTCATTTTGTAATCCCATTTTTCCTTTTGATTTTTTTTTCTTGAAATTGATAATGAGCATCAGTTGGTAAAAACAACCGTTGAAGTTTCAAATTAGAATACTTTGTATTATTAAGAATTTTTTATTAACATTACACTAGGAGTTACTCCCTCACTCTTCAATCATCCACACCATGACCCTCTACACGACTGTTTTGAGTGCAAAAAGGACTCAAACTCCGACTAAACATCGCAAGCTGAAAGTTACTGACCATGGCCACTTGGCTCACTTCTTCAGTGCAACTTGGAAAATATCATCCCTTGTGAGTAACTTATGATATATATGTATACTATAAACTGATCAGAAAAAAGATGTTTTTTATACATAAGATGTTATATATCATGAAAATGTTTTTTTTTAAATTAAAGAATTCATATATGAAATATTTAGAACTAAATATGGCTTTTTAGGGAAATCCGTGTTGTTAAATGCTTTTTAAATTTAGATAACAAATTTACAGCATGTCTGTCTAAATTTTTTAATTTAAATTAAATCTTAAACATGTTTGTTTCAAGTTTGCACAAATGGTAGATATGAAACTATTTTGTAATCAAAAGCACAGCTCACTTCTTTGACATTGATTTCTAACTCTAGCAGTCACTAATTTAGGAGTTTAAATTTGATTAATATAGAACACGATATCAAGATTTTAAATGTTGAAAATGTGAAACTCAACTGTACTCGACAGACTTCAATTTGATATTGTTGAATATATCTCAGTGATGAAGAATATTTCAAAAGGGATAGAATAGTTTACAAGTAATTACATATTTCACAAGTAATCGCATTTCGACATTGGAGCATTTCACACAAGAATATTTCACTAGAATGCAAATTTACATTGTGGGATGTCTTATGCCTCATGCATTTCTCATTTGACTAAGTCCGTCTTTTGTATTTATAAAGAAAGTTTAAGGTTTGTCTTATTTTTTGAGATAATCTTTGTGTCTGTCCATGTTTCATAACCACAGCCTGAATGGCTTTTGGGAATGGGGGCAGAATAACAGCTTTTGAAAAAAAAACAATTTTTCTCGGGGTTTTTCAGAGATTGGGGATGGCAAGGATCTCTGATCAAAATTCCGCTTTGGGAAGTGCTTCACAGACATGGGAAAAGGGGGTTTACTGTAAACAACAGCCTCAGTGTTGTTTTGTATTAAAAGAGCCTCAGCCCATTCAAATTCAGGGTATTTTTCATTTAAAATGCAAAAAACTTTTTCTTTCATATTGTATCAGAAAAATGTTTTTTGCCATTTTAGAATTTGCTTTCTGGTATAAAATTTTCTTTCCTCAGTAGTTTTTTGGCTCTTTTTTCTAAATATTTATCATGCAGGAAGATGCTCTCATTGGACAAAACTTTGTTCAAATATCCCTTTTTAAGGAGGATTTGGGTTTTTTTGATTTTTTCTCCCAGGTCAATTTATGGGTCCCAAAAAAAATTTTAAAAAAAGTTTTTTTAAAATTTGGAAAATTTTAGGAATTGTCTTGTGGCTCAAAAATTTGGGATCATTTGACTAAGTCTGCCCTTTTGGGGTTTTTTAAAAATTTCAAGTTTGGACAAATTTCCCCAGATAACTTTTGTTTTTAACTACCCCTGGATGTCTGGTTTTTGAATGGACTAGAATAGGTTTTACAAAACGAAATTTTTTTTCTCAAATTTTCCAATTTTCTTGAAAAAAAATTTTTTGTGTCTTTTTTTTTTGTGTTTTTTTTGTATTTTTTTGTGGGATAGCCCCCGGGCTGAGGGGATCATCTCTTTCATTATCCATGCGACCTTAAATTTGAGGGGGTAAAAAATTGATCCCCCTAATCCTTCCCCTAACAAAAATAGTTTATTTTACCTAAATTTTATATTCAGCAAAAACAGAAGCCCAGGGGACTTATGATGAGGGGGGATGGGCAAAAAATATAACCCCAACAAATAGCACGTAAAAACCCGCGAATCTATATTTTAAGATGATTTCCCCGGCTTTTTCTTGGTCCCTTTGTATTAAAATTTTTAAACTAATCTTTCTTACCCCCTAATCCATGGCGGGGCAGCTAGCGGGCCCTTTTATCTTTAAGTAATCCTTTTTCCCCTTGCTCCGGCAAATAAACGATCTTCTGGCTTCGAAACCTTAGAAATTTTCTTAGAACCCACACTTTTAATTTAAACCTATTCAACAACTTCCGAATACTAAAGCT